>LUCM01010723.1:0-17216 GCA_008360955.1 Fasciolopsis buskii
CTCTGAAGCTTCAGAGCAAAAGGCGTAGATGATTTTGATATCGCCCGCAAAGAGAAACAGGGTGCCGTTTCGAATAGCATTTAAGGCATCGTTAACGTACAACAGGAAGAGCAGGGGACCCAGAACCTTAGATCACACCGCTGGACACTAATCTAGGTTTAGGTATTAGGCAATTTACTTGCACTCTCTGCTTTCTTGATAAAAGATAAGAGAAAAAACACGATAGGATTGGATTAGCAATACCGTTGGATGCCTCTTTATTTAGCAACCTAGGGTGGGACACTCTATGGAGAGCTTTCGTCGTGTCTAAAAGGATTACCATAGCTGACCTTCCAGTACTTATGGCCTTGTTGATAGCGTCCAGGCAGTCAGTCATGTAAGTGAGCGGGATTTCTCACGAAGGAAGCCATGGTGCCCATGGTTGATAAGTTTCTGCCCCAGAAGTAAGAATTTAAGACTATTCTTAATCAGACGTTCTATGATCCTGAAAACTATAGGGGTGTGGTTTATTGGGCGGTAGTTTGCAGGGTCAGATCGTGTACCCTTTTCTTCTTAACAGCGGAATGGTTGACCACATCCAGGTGCTCTCCATAGTTCCTCCCCTCGATGTTAATTTTGCACCTTATCTATATTTTTCGCAGCTGCTGGGGTTGGTCTGTATTCCCCACTTTCGGAGATGCTAAAAGTAAATATGCGACGGTCATTTGGGGTTTCTCATACACGGAGTAGCTAAAACAAATGTAAGGATAAACAAGAAAATGGAGGGTGGTGAATTACGTTATAGAGCACGGACCTAAACATATGACTCCGTCACTGTCAACACTATTTTTCTTTCATTAACGAATGGCACTTGAAATCTGCTAATGTGTACTGGTAGGTTGCATACGCATGTGTTTGGGGGCCGGTATGCGTATATAGGACGATATAAAGAAACTCCGAATGGGTCCTCTGATAAAATGGCTGCGGAGACAAAAATTAGTTTCGGTAATCCATGACATAGAGACATGGTCCCTTATGTTTTCAGAGTGAGTGAACAACAGAGAAATCTATGAGGAAAGGATCCAGGGATAAGACTGATATGAGAAGGATTTATCTGGTTTTAGCTGCCATAGAATCCGGCATCCTTCTGTTAGCACGAATCGTAATATCATGCGGTGTTGTTTGCTTAAACCTAAGTATTTCAGGCTATAGTCTCTGGGAGATACGGGTCGCATATGCGAATGGCGTTTGTTACAATCGGTACTCTCCAAACTTCGCTTTTGAGGGTGATGTTACACGACGACAGGAGACGCAACGCTCGACGCAATGAGTAGCACAGGAAAGAACATTTAACAATAAAAGGTTTTTTCTGATGCCTGCTATTGCTGTCAGCTGTGACAACGTGGTTAGTGATTTCATTGTGTAGAGAGTTTGGTTTTTTAACTGAGGGGCTGAAATACGACTGTTACCGACGGCAAGACTGTTGTAGAATTATGACTTTGTCTTCAAACGCCACAGAGGTTCATGTTCCGGCATTGTGCATCACACCTTTTGACTTCGGCTTGACGAAATGCCTACCAAGAGCTTCGTAAGTGCACGCCGAACGTTGTCGTTTGCAATGTCTCAATCGTTTACCACTCTCCATGGCTGACTGAGCCCGAGTTGGTTTACGTAGGTCCACATGGACTTTGTGTAGGAAAATAGTAACAGAGAGGGTCCGACGGAGATCGGTGATGGTTACTAAAGTAAAAGGGGTCTCAGCCTTGGCATTCACAGGAAGACGTTCTTCCATGTTACCTAGTTCGATTTGAAAGAAGCCAGTCCCAGAGTCAACGTTGGTTTTTTTGAAGCACCTGTTTATTATTGACCCAGGGAAATAAATGACAACCAGACACTGAAGCCAACACTTTGAAGCGGATGGTCGCTACTGTCAAGTGGCGGTTGATATTTGACTATGTCCATTTGGTAGTGCGCACTGATGATAACCAGGTCGACGAAGGTCGGTCTCTGGCCCTTTGCATAATGACTGAAACTACTGGTTATGACGCTGTGCCCAAACGAAATGTTCCTCCTCACGAATCGTTTGGACGGCAGTGCCGGTTTCCGACATGTTCACTTTCAGCTAAAAATGTTGAAGGAATGAAGTAAAGGGTCCAAAGAAGCTTAACGAGACACGGGGGATCTCTTGTGGGAGAAATTGGTCTAAGATTAGCGTGGATATGGGGTCCAGTACATTGATCCAATGTGGATGCACCATGAAATCGACTGCCAGAAAGCGTAGTTAGTAGTAACAATTTTGATGTATTTAAAGAATCACTGGATGCTTGCTGGGCGATGGTATAACCAAATGAAAACACAAAACACTTTGGATCTGACGCTGCGCCAGAAACTGCGATTTTCAGAAACAAAAGAATATACGCAGTATTGTAAGCTTAGCATAGCGGTCAAAAACATTAATCTCTGCACATGAAAGGCTAAGGATCAAACTTTCATCGTGGGCTGAGTGAACTGAAATAATTTAATCTGAACTAACGGGTTGTCACCACCAACTGACCGAATCTGCCGCTCACTATGACTTGAAGGTCGTTTGCGGTTGTGTCTAGGCTCGGTGGCATTCGTGAGCCCTCGTTATGCTGCCTAGAATGCCGCTGAAACTTAACTATGCATTTTGAACCGTTTTTAATATTTCTAGTCAGCTTTGTGAATTCACAAACTACTGAAAGGAATGACATCTATTGTGTAAATAAACAGTGTCGGTTGCGCTATCGGGAATGGGTCATAAAATGTGCCGGGGGTATCCTTAATGCTCGTTTCGTGGCGGACTATATGGGGTTGCAGTTTTTGTTTCCAGTAAGTTTTTTCGCTTCTCTATTTTGCAAAAATAAGTTGGATGGATTCCCGGAAACATATGTGATGCGTGCCAAGGTCCAAACCACGCAGACAAATTGGAATAAGCATATCCGCGTTCCCAGGTCATCTTCAATTGTGTGGATGCAGGAGCAGATTCCACTTAATCGCACTAAAAGGAACGCCTCAACGAAAGTGGAGTGGAACGACCCTTTATATCCAAAGATGTGGTATTTGGTGAGTCATTATAGGTTTCTTTGGTTCCTTTCGGCACGTAGGTGGTTGCATGTAATGTTTTTAAGCATATGTTGTTGTTGGTGAGAGAACATCCGGATCGACGGATGGAGTTTTTGTTCCTCCTTGAAAGAAAATTCAATCTGCACCTCGTGTTGGCGACCGCCTGTAGTATGAATTAGATCTCACTGGTCTCTTCGTAAGTTTCACCGAGGATTTGGAAACTAGTGGGCCGGTATGTGATGTGACATGCGATTCTGAAGTGAGGTACCGACAGCAGTCATCATTATCTACACTTCTGACCGTAACGGCTTGTGGGAAGTGAACGACAGAACACAACTGGTGTGTCCGCGCTGAAGGCGCATGTATAAGCAGTGGGTGCGCGATCGCGATAGAAGGCTTGGGGTAGAAGCTCTCGTAGAAACCGTTAGGCAGTGACTGGACTGGACATGGCGTTTAGTTGGGTTCACGAAATTAGGCAGCCTAAAGTGTCCTTGGTTATGCTGGAATGGCTGGGAGTGCCTAAATTAACATCACCGATACTGAATGATTGCTAGTGATCAAAAGTCATCTACTTGCAGTGGCTATTAAAAGGCTAACGCTTACGAATGCAATCATTGTGCTGCCCAGTTTGTCAAGGAATGTGATAGAACTCTAAGGTAGGACTCACTTCATGAGAAATGGGAATTCGTCTTCACATTTCTGTCGGAATACTGTCGTCTGTTTGACTATTGCTCATGACAAAAATTCTGACTCATGAATTGCGACATTTTTTGATCACTCAGTTTGACCAAAATAAGGAGTTTGCTCATCATTTTACTGGATGGTTTGCCAGTACTCTGGATGACGACTTCCTTGAGGCGGATTTAGGGAATCTCATCTGGGACTTCATCAATGTCTTCCACTTTACATGCAGCATCTATTTTTTGGGGCTGGACTACGTATGGATGCCGAATGCATCCGTTTCTTGGACAGAAGCGGCCTCAATCTAGCGAGATCATATTCTGCGCTTACTTGGGCTTGGAAATAAGAAGTCTCGGGGATATTGATTTGCCATCCGGACTCTTTATCGGAAATGCTGCAGTATGCGCATAAAGGCAACAACAGAATAAGAAAACCGATGGCAAAAACTTTCCGATTTCCGGAAAAGCTCAACTTCACAAAATTTTTGTTGTCCCTAAAGATTAAGGGGACATCGATGTTCACCCAAAGGTTATCAAACAGTCGTGGGGTCGAACAAGGAAAGCTAAGAACCTTGATATAATATGGGGCAAATAAAATGATAGTGTTGGCAAATCCTTACTGAATACAAGTTAGCGAATCAGCTCATTTCCAGTGGTTCGTACTCATACCCTTAGGTCACAGTATATCGGCAAAACATTTTAAGGGATTGGATTAAGATAAAAATAGGGATAGGGAAGGATTGGTTATGCCAAGTATTGTGAAGGGGATGGGGCAGTTGAGTTGAAAGGTAACTGGGAGTTGTTTTTGGACAGAGTGGGGGATTGTGAAGGGGGATAGCGACGATGTCTGCTGTGTCGAAGACACGATATTGACAACCTAGACTATTTACCTCGGACTTCACATAAGATAAGAAAAGAGTGCGTTCCATTCGCGGTGTGGCTATTCTGTGCTAGGTGTGGATTGACATCGTTCAGCAAGGGAAACCAAGGGAAAGTAAATCATTTTTACTTTGCCTATGTTGATTACGATATCAGGGAGTAAAAAGTGCATACAGTTTTCATGTCCTCTGTGAGCAGAAGTCCTACGATGAGGTACGAGATGAAAATTCTGCCTGAACTGGTCGTCAAACCCCATCGAGTGGGTTTATGGCAGAGTTTACAAGTAGAGCAGCTAGGCCTTTTCTGGTGGGATTTTGAGGTACGTACTGTAGAGACCCGCTGCTGTCCAGTTCAGTCGCCGTAACGCAGGAATCAAATGGTCGCGTGCGAGTCACACCAGAGAGTCCGACATATAAACCTCAGGTAGCTGCCGTCGGTTTAGAAAATCTGAACTCGATTAGCTTAAATTATTACTATCCACTGTATACCACGCTGCTGAAACCCAGGGCACCATTACACAGACGAAATCCCTGCCACTGGATAGGTGCACCCCGAAAACAGGGGTCGATAAACTCGCGGTAAACGGGAGGCCACTGAGACGAAAATTCAAGAAAGACAGCCAAGCAAAAACCACTGCAAATCTAAGCTTTGCTGCACGGATCGGGGCAGTTAAGGAAGATAAACATATTTCAAGGACGACAGTAGAACAAACAAAACCAACCGCGGTGGGCTTCCAGCGTGAAGTACCCAGAGACCAAAGCTGGGCAAGCATTGAAGCTAGCCTCCCAATGAGTCGGAATGCTACAGACGTGAATAAAGTTCATCCCCTACATAAACCCGATAATTAATAATATCGGATATAAATTCAGTCAAGAGACACCATTGCTTGATTCATCTCTATGGAACAATTACGTTCTAGCAGGCCACACCGTGTTTCGTAGGAGCATAGCGATTCGTGATGGAGACAGATTGCTATATATGGATCGGGAGTACTCAGCAACCATCTAAAAATGCAGTTCTTCAGTTAGTCCATGATTCTGTTAGAGTGATTACCCAACTGCCCAAGTCAGCACATACATTAGGGTGCTGTTAGCAGGTCCAGGCGCTAAGCGCAAGAACGATTTAGGGCTCTCCCTCAAAACCTTTTGTTCCAACAAGAACCCGATTGCAAGGCAGCGGGGAGTGATTCATTGGAAGAATATCTACTTAGGTCAATCATTCTTCCTTCTGAGCCTGCCAGCACAAATCAAACCGCACTTAGAGGCCAGGAGATTAATTCTTCTGCATGTCAAGTACAAAAGTCTTCACCAAACATCCTGAGACGGTTGAAATAAAGACGATATGGCAGATTCGAACAAACGTCCCCTAAGGTAACCCCTGTTACGAGTATGGACGGTCTCCCAAAATAAATAATGCAGTTCTTTTGAAACCAATTCGATATGTGCAATTCGCTGTATCAAATGGTTGGCTTTCCTACAGGAACTTAGACAAAATACGGAAATACGTGGTCACAAGGACGCATTAAAGCTCATGGATTTCCTGAAAGAACCACGCGATTAGCACAGGACGACGAGGTTCTCTCTGATTCATTAGTTCGGTAGGATAACCAAAAAGCCACTGCTTTGCACCTCTTAGTTTGAAGAGGAACGTAATTCGATGTCTCACAAATAGAGTAAAAATCAATGTGGCACGGAAGATGCTCTTGAGGCAGAACTTCGGAAGGGCTATTTCCTCGAAAAACGGCTATCCTGTCGTTAAACTATTAACTCATGGAGAAAGAAGAGCAAATCCCCAGAAGAATAGCGGTGAAGGGAAGACCAGTACGCATTTATCTGCGATGCGGTAGCAGATGCCGCTTGTGAAAGACCAACCAGCCTTATCAATAAGATATTTTGCGCAGCCAAGCTTCCAATTCTATTCACATCTCACTCTGTCGTGTCACTGCGGTTAAAAGAGAAGGTTTCGGATGCTTCAACTTAATTTTGTGTTTATTCGTTCACATGTTTCTAAGGGCAATATAAATCGTAGCAAGACGAGGGACTTGCCTGAACTCATCTATGGTTATCACCCTGCAAAGCTGATACGGAAACAATTGAGTTGCTCAATTGCGCTTTGTCTCCATACCTAGCACTCACTAACGATACCGTCAGTAGAACGCAAGCTTTTTGGTTCTTGTGTAAGACCCGAGGTCAACAGTCTTGTTTTGAGCGCAGCGATTCATGTCGCGATCCGGTTTCGTAATCCTCCGATATGCGCCCTAAAGAAAATTGCAAATTCAAGTGGCCTGATATTTTCATTTGTGGACTCTACAGCTAGACCCCCTTTGAAGTGATATCAATTAGCTTTAATGGTCTGCTCACGATGCTTTACATCAAAAGCAGCAGTAAATGAGAATAGGTCATTTTTGTGCTCAGTGTTTTCGTAACGTTTGCTATTTCTATACGGTGTGAGCTTAGCGTAACTTCTGGACTGAGTTCTATTGGAATAGTTTTAGAAAATATGAAAGTCGGTGGACTTACGGGCACCCAGACGTACTTTGGTCGTTTTGGTTTTCTGGTAACTAGTGCCCTTTGAATGCCAAATTGTTATTTTCCTTGATATTAGCACATCCAAGCATTTTTCAAAGCTTTAGGTCTTCCAACTATTGTATATTCTTTGGGATAGTAAATGATGGTCCTTCTGCTGAAGTTGTGTCAAATGCTGAAACGAGTTTAAGGTTTTGTGATAAAGATCGCTCGAGCGGAACCATTGCACGCAGTGAACCAGTTGGGGGGGGGGGGGGGGGGGGGGGGGGGGGGGGGGGGGGGGGGGGGGGGGGGGGGGTGGGGGGGGGGGGGGGGGGGGGGGGGGGGGGGGGGGGGGAGGGGGGGGGGGGGGGGGGGGGGGGGGGGGGGGGGGGGGGGGGGGGGGGGGGGGGGGGGGGGGGGGGGGGGGGGGGGGGGGGGGGTGGGGGGGGGGGGGGGGGGGGGAGGGGGGGGGGGCGGGGAAAGGGCACCGGCCGGGGGGGGGGGGGGGGGGGGGGGGGGTGGGGGGGGGGGGGGGGGGGGGGGGGGGGGGGGGGGGGGGGGGGGGGGGGGGGGGGGGGGGGGGGGGGGGGGTGGGGGGGGGGGGGGGGGGGGGGGGGGGGGGGGGGGGGGGGGGGGGAGGAGGGGGGGCGGGGGGGGGCGGAGGGGGAGCGCGGGGCGCGGGGGGGGGGGGGCGGGGAAGGGGGGGAGGGGAACGGGGCGGGGGGGGGGGCGGGGCGGGGGGGGGGGGGGGGGGGGGGGGGGGGGGGGGGGGGGGGGGGGGGGGGGGGGGGGGGGGGCGGGGGGGGGGGGGCGGGGGGGGGGGTGGGGGGGGGGGGGGGGGGGGGGGGGGGGGGGGGGGGGGGGAGGATGGGAGGCGAGGGGGGGGGGGGGAAGGGGGGCGGGGGCGGGGGGAGGGGGGGGGGGGGGGGGGGGGGGGGGGGGGGGGGGGGGGGGGGGGGGGGGGGGGGGGGGGGGGGGGGGGGGGGGGGGGGGGGGGGGGGGGGGGGGGGGGGGGGGGGGGGGGGGGGGGGGGGGGGGGGGGGGGGGGGGGGGGGGGGGGGGGGGGGGGGGGGGGGGGGGGGGGGGGGGGGGGGGGGGGGGGGGGGGGGGGGGGGGGGGGGGGGGGGGGGGGGGGGGGGGGGGGGGGGGGGGGGGGGGTGGGGGGGGGGGGGGGGGGGGGGGGGGGGGGGGGGGGGGGGGGGGGGGGGGGGGGGGGCGGGGGGGGGGGTGGGGGGGGGGGGGGGGGGGGGGGGCGGGGTGGGGGGGGGGGGGGGGGGGGGGGCGGGGGGGGGGGGGGGGGGGGGGGGGGGGCGGGGGGGGGGGGATAAAGTGTTAGAACTTTCTCATTTAAAACCGCATTAATCTCCCAACCCTTACTTCGTTTTGGGACAAATAGTAATTTTCGTATGAGCCCTGTTGAGCATCCGCATGCAAATACTCTTAGGTATGCGGTAAAATATCTTTGTATTTACTTCGCTCGGTTTGGTATGTGCTTTGCATCTTCAAATGCAAAGTGCTGTTGCAGGACTGGACGACAGTGGTGCCAATATTGGTGGTGAGCGGAGAGGAACTCACGATTGTAGACCGTTTCACCTAACTTGGTAGCTGCGTTTCGAACGATGGCAGCTTACGCTGGACTGAAGCACTTGTAGTGTCGGCCTGATATTTCACTGAAGTTGAAAGGTTGTATGTACTTTGTCTCAGTACGCTCAGCTCTGTTGTACGCTTGCGAGGCGACGACAAACATCCATTCGTCGGTTAGAGGTTTTCGACTACCGATGTCTACGTAGTATGTCTAGGGCTGGATGGAGTGACGGGGTGAGTAATGTAGGGATCAAGAATCTAGTACTAGCTTTCGGCTCTCAGAACACCTTGTTTCATCGTATGAAATTTCGTCGACTGCGCTGCTTGGGTCACCTGTTGTTACCATATCGTGCGCTATTTTGCATTCTTCCCAAGGAGTGGAAGAAGTCATGTTGAGGTCAACAGGTGGCGTGGCAATGTGGGATGAGAAAATGTACAGCGAAATTAGGTGAAGTAGGTCTCTCACTTCTTCGTGGTTGAGGTCCGAAAGACTCGTCGACTTGCTGGCTGGTGACACTTACGAATATGGCAGTGAACCGTGAAAAGTGGCGATCGTGCTGTCATTTTCTATCCAATCAGAATGATTGAAGGAGTGCGTCTGTACAATTAGACTGTGTTCCGTGTGTTGGCTGCAGCAGCATCTTATCTTTTCCCGCCTGTGTAGGCTCATTCCTAGTTCGCCTTGGATATTCACTATTTTTATAGAAACATGTAATTTTAGGGATAAGTCAGCAGTCATCGAGGCTTGCCTTGTTGTTTAAAGCTGAACGATGATAATGATGATGTTGTTATTGTTGTTGTTGTATTTACTGAGTCTACATTCAATATTTTGCAAAATTTATGTTGCATTATTCCGAAACATTTCCCACCAGACCCGGTCGAGTGAAGGAAAAGGCCACGATATGAAAGTACAAGAAGCCTGGAAACTGGGTTATACCGGTAAAAATGTGGTCGTTACTATAATGGATGATGGAGTGGACCATACACATCCCGATTTGGTCACTAACTATGTGAGTACAAGTCAGAAAAACCAATGTTTGTTATGGAACCTTTTAATTTTGTTTGGCATATCTTAACCTCGCACTTTGTTGTCTCAGCAGGGTTAGATCAGTGAGGGAAAGATTAGATTTATACATTTCAGACTATTTTCTGTTTGTTTCTCACGTAATGGACGGTTTTAAGTTGAACTTTCAAATTTCTGGAATGATTTAAAATATAGTTGAACGATTGTATTTCACGCACGACGAAAATTCATGGATTACTTTTCATACGGCTATTTTTCCCTAATACTTTTTAACCTGAGCTGTACTATTTCTGGGTTTTTGAAATAAACTAAAGATTTGGAGTGAAAATTTGCTGAATTTCGATTAACGCTAGTAAGAAATAGGTGATGACGATCAAATTGGTTAGACGTTTATCTCCCTTTAAAGTCAAAGGTTTGAACCCGCGGACCCGCCGGTCACGTTACTCGTAGGTGATAATGCGTTGTCGCCTAACCGGTTATCACACCTGACCTGTTGGGGATTTTTATTTTTCTGTGCTCCTCTAAGTTTTGCACTCATGATTTCTGGTCTCCAAAACTCCCTTTTGCCCGATAGCAGCAGCTGTGAGGATGCTCCTTCCGCCGTATCCATGCCTAGTCCATATTATAAAAACCAAATAGTTAAACTGAAAGATTGTAATATTTAAATAGTTTAATATTAATGTCTAAATCAATTTTATTACGGTTGTAGTTGGTAGGTACGGTTAGGTTAGGTTATTAGTTTCTTGTTCATTTTGTGAAATATTAAGCACTACATCATACATGTAAGGGGATTACTGTAGAAAGAATATTTTTCAGTCTCTAAGGCCCAGAAAATTGTAACAGATAACCGACGACCACGAATCTGGCTCTTGAAGTGAAATACCATGGCAAGAAAGCAAGTGGGTGATTCACACGTTTATTGCGGAGCGAAACAAGTCATAGTTCCGGGACTTTGCTGGACCGTCTATTTTGTTCTTTTCCATGTCACGACTGGCTGAGTATTCCCGGGCCGATTCAACTGTGTGCTTTTGTTCTTTTGGACCTCCCTTTGGGTGTGTTGGTGCGATTGTCCTGAGTGACAACACGAACTATCGCTCTTAGCTAGGGGAGTCGTGCTGTCTACCTGAGTTCTGGCTTTGCTGCGCGTGTTTGTTGCTACCACGGTCTTTGTTTGTTTGGGAGTGCTTTTGACGTAGTCGTTCTTACTTCGTTGAGCAACTGCTTCAGATTTCTTCATGGTGCGGGGTCCATTGCCCTCTCCATTCGTTGTGGTCGTGCCCTCCTCTACAGTATATTCATACTGGGTCCTAATATGTTATCATGCCAACGAATTTGGCGACAGGAAATTGTCATCTGCTCTCAAACTGACCGGCGGACCTGGGATCGAACTTTCTTATGTTCGAGGTCGCCAATGCTTATTCCAGCGAATCGCTTCCAGTCCATAAAATACATGATCATGAAAGCAGCTTGCCTCCCTAATAAAGTCCGTTTATTGTGCGTAGGTTGACATGTTGTTTTACTGATTTCCTAGTACAAAGTCCACCTAAACGCGATAAAGCAACATGGATGGGAGAAAATTGAGTGAATTTAAGAGGAGCATGCTTAATGGTCTATTTTTTCTAATCATGAAGGTCAACTTTTGTCTATTCTACTTCTCCCACATTTTGAACCTTTTCTCAGTACATACGGTTACCAGCAGCAAGGCATGCTATTTTTCGATTCGTCCATTTGGATTGACATGGAGGGCAAAGACGGTTTGTATCCTTATTTCTTCCATCCAAGTTAAAGCTTGACATGCACACCTCATCGTGCACGTTTGTGCGCTTACCCTGCTTACTAAACCGGCTGGATAGTATTAAAATAATCTGAATTCCTGCAGACTGTTTGGTATTCTCCAGGAAGGGATTCGATCGTTCCTCTTTGCTTAATCTGTTTCTTACGTGCACACACGTGTATGTGACTATTCTTTTTGTCTATTTGGTTTAACTTTAAGTTCATATCTACTTCTTACATTTCGAGTATGTTTTTACACAAAATTTCGTTGAGCTTAGAGTTTACTTAGTACACTGACACGCATTGATGCCTAGTTCACCGTAGTCTAGGTGAATAAAATGTCTAACCGATATGCGAAGTGCCCGAATCCATTTTTGAACCGGTGAGACATTTGTTACCGTTATGGTTCAAGAGGGAACGAGCCTTCAGTGTTAAGAAGGTCATGAGATATACCACGCATAAATACCTAATGAAGCGGAAACGGAACAAATAAGTCAACAAAGCGGCTAATCTCGTCGCCAGAACGCCCAAAACACCGTTGACGAATCCTTTCGCCTTATTGAACCACAAACTTTGCACTAAAATGCACTGATTTAGGTTGCCATCTCATAGGACGATCTACTCAATTGAGAATAAGATCGATATTGAATAATTACACAAAAGAGTAAAGATTTCGGATGCAAAAAGACCACTGATCTCGACATTGGTCCATATCACCCAATACCTCCAACCACCATTGGTTAGAGTTTTCATGCGCCTTTCCCATTTCGTCGACTGATCATCGTGATCGATCTTCCAATGGTTGCCTGCCTCCGAGAGCAACGTACATCGAGACTGTCGTTCTGGAGGGGACACAGCATGTCCCAATACTATTGACAAAATTCCCCCATCATATTCTACCAATCCTACGACGACAATGATGTTCAAACACCGAAGGTCCTCGTACATCTGCTTCCAGCAATGTTATTTCCGAACAATTCTACTGCTGCTGGATATAAATGACCTCTGATCGGCAATCAAATGTCACAGTTGTTGCCTCAGCAAAATGTCTAGGATCTCAGCGAATAATGATTACAAGTCAAAGGGGCTTTTCACTTGGCCGAAACTGGCACGCAGAATTCTGTGCACCCGTCGCCCCGGGTACCGCATAAATCTATGAAGCACCACCTTTCGAGGTGAACTCGGTTGAAATATCCCTGTAAGCAAGAACGCAGCTTCGGTTGTTCAAGTACGTAGGCTGGATAAGTAAAATAAATTCCTCTGGCATGTCCTTCAATGAGGGACACCATTAAAAGACTGCGGATACTATCCGCCAGCAGTTTGATTGGAATGCTTACCAAACTAATTCTTGTGATTTTAACATGAGGATCTATCATCTTCCTTGCATGTCGGTGCAATCAACCATTCACATTGGGAATCTCTACCTTTGACCAGATTCGTCAACAGTGCTTTGGATGTTCTTGCGACGAGGTTAGCCGCTTTGTTGACTTAGTTCTTCCGTTTCCACTTCATTCGATATTCATGCGTGGTATATCTTCTTGATTTTGGGACAACAAGCAGTGGAACTTCCCGTGTGATTTTATGCTGAGCGATAATGATGGCGATTGCTCTTCGTTCCTCCACACATTTTCCTTTAGGTGCATTGTTGATTAGGCGGATCAAGTGTCTGTAAACCAGTGGAATGTGGGCTGTGATCCTGCACAACTGGTTGCGATTTGCCATCCCTCGGTTCTTTACATACCTTGGTCTCGTGATACTCTTTTTTGGTTGAATTCTTCTGGGTACAGAAAGCTGACGTTCGTATTAACATTCACGTTTGGAGCATCCAATGAAACACACTGATTCTTGTAATCCCCGCGAACTGTGTCCAAATGAAATTACCCATGGCGAAAAGTCTTACACACACACACACACACACACACGTACACATATCTTCCCAGTTCAATCAGTGGTCTTCTGGTTCAAAGTTATTGTGATGCAACGTCCCTCAGTGTTTGAGCGGGAAGTCTCTCTCATGAAATAATTCACCATGTGATATCATAGCTCAACTCTCCATTAAGCCTGTCAGGTAGCGTCACGGTTAAGACATTCGACTCAATCGCTCGTCCCGGGTTCGCGTTACAATTCGGGTGCGCTGTGGATATGCAGTGCTGATGATTCCTATCAAGTTGGATCAAACAGCTGTATAGTGCTCCCGCGGTTTCTTAATGGTGAGTTGAGCGATGGTATCACACGGTGAATAATTTCATATGAACATGCACCTCCTACTACAAAAGTATACCTAATGGTCAAGTTCAGTAGGTCATCTTCACAGCTTTGGTCGTACTTAGGCTGCCTAAAGAAAAGTCATCTACGAGTAGGAGTCGATTGTGCGCCGGTAGCCCTTGGTCATGCAAATCAGTGACGGATAGGTGCAATATCATCATGTGGGTAAGTTTAACAAACCGTTGAGAGCCTGCCCGGCGTTCAACTCACAACCGTTTACCCCGGATTCGCCTCTCAATTCGGGCGCGCGGTGAATATTCAAACTGTTGAAGTCTCATTCTGTTTTATTCTTTGAAAAACACCGATCGCACTCGTCCCATCCGAAAGCACTTGGTGTAGAGATACGCTTTTGTCATTCTCGATTAATATCTGATTTTCTGTCTGTTTCTGATTTCTGGCGAAAGAAACACATTCTCACATTCTGATATGTAGAGATTTTTCCGTGTATGTTTGTATGTGTGTGTGTGTGTGTGTTTGTGTGCATATCCTCGAAACTTCATTACGAGTGCCGATAATCCAGTAATAGTTTTTGCTCGTTTTTTCCCCACTCCATGCCTGTTTTCCTGTTGGTATTCTCTTGCTGTTCTGCTCCCTCACGCGGACGACGATGCGCGCATAAAATTCAAGGATCCCGATGCGAGCTTTGATGTGATCGAGAACGATTCGGATCCGATGCCAGACTTAAAGAACAGTGAAAACAAGTAAGTCTTGATGGTAATGGTGATCTTGTTATCTACCGAGTCGTATTTCATCAGACTCTGTTTTGTCGACATCATGTTCCTGTTGTTGTTTCGGATTGCGGCAGATTCGCACAGTTGTTTTATTAGGTCGAATACGTATACTGGTGTTCACTCAAATTTTATACGAATCCTATCATGGGGATAATGGCAATAGCATTAGAAACAATTTAAATACACTCGTATCCTCGTTTTCTATTTCTGCGTCCAACTGGATTATTTTGACAAGAATATTTCCCTGTTCTGCCGAGTTGTCCGTGTCTCTCAGACTTTGCAATGTGGAACTGAAACGTGGGTTTTAGAAGTTCTGGCGATTTTCACCAAAATGTTATCACAATCGATTTTCCAAATTTGGCATTTATTTTTTAATTCTCAAAACTCATCCGTTTGTTTTTCCGTTGTTCTTTCATTTGTATTGAATGTGCTTTGGGCACAATTTTCTCCAATGAGTTTTACATAAATGGCTACAAAATACTTCGGGACAGTCGAAACACCTGTCCTTTTTCCGGGTTTGAACTGAGTCAGCGATGCGTGCGTGCTTGTGTGTGTAGGACATCACAACCAAACGGTCATACTGTAATGGAAGTTTTTTTTGTTCAACCCCAACGCAAGCTGATAATTTCTTCGTTTATGTCATTTTTGGATTGAGAAAAGCCCCTTTTATGTGTGCACACCCATACATACACAGAGACGCAGGTCAGTGACAAAATATGAATGGATGATAGTACCGTATCCATTTTGATGTAGCCCCTGCTGTTTGAGTTTCCGTTTATGTTTGTTTGTTTGTCTGTTTGTCTATCTGCTTGTCGATGGTGGTCATTCTACTTGTCTGGACTTTTGTCAGTGAAAGAAGCTGAGAATGACATCCTTTATGAATAGTGTGCATCCCCGGGGGACCTTTCAACGTTAGCTAGTCTCTGGTACTGGGTGCGTCCTAGATTCATCTAATGATGGTAGACATCACTGAGACTATTAGACAAAACGTGTTTATCCCCACGGAGATTGCTGATTCATCATTCACTTACACGTAACTGTACCCACACGTCTCCAAACTTGCTCCACTGCCGGTTCCATCCTGCCACAATTTATAGTTGCTCGAGATTTCTTGATTCAGCAAATCCCGATTCGTTTATTTGACCCAGTAATCATTGTATCTGTCCCAAATGCTCGAAGTGATATTATACCAGTTATCGCCAAAAAAATTTTGGATTCACCAGTACGATTTTTATCGTGATATATTTGTCACTGCTTTCCACTGGTTTTTTTTCTAGACACACACACACACACACACACACAACGGACCTCCCCCCCTCCCCCAAACAAATTTGTTGTGTTAATCTTCAATCGGAAAATGAAAATTATGGACTTGGTGGTGTGCATTTTTATGCCTCAGTTGAAATTGTCGATGAAGATGAGGATGAATTTATAAGAAAATCTTCCTTGTAGCTGTTGAGTAAGGTCTCCTGTAAAATGGGTATGATTCGTATGAACGACACCATATTTCATATTCGAGGATCGCCCTCAAAAATGGGACACTATCCCCACTAACCTCTGCTCCATTTTCTGGTATAGATTGTCTAATTACATCTATTATAGTAATACCACAGTTACTGGCCCTAACTAAAGTTTCTTTCACAAAATTCATATCTATGAATTTAATGGCCTCTTCATTTGAGAGTAATTCACGTGCAACGGTGGATTTTCTCTTCTTGATAAAAGGTTACCAAACATTTAAATATTCATTATAACTTAATTCCTAAAGAACCTTTGGTTTACTGACCTAAACTCGGGAATGTTTGCGGAAATCCGATTGGCTAACGCCAAGGCAGGCACACATTTTGAGTCGACGATTTTTGCGCGCATAGTGGTGGCTTTAGTCTGTTGATCGATAAAGCCTCACAAAAGGCCAACAATCTCATGTTGCGGTTTTATAGAATCACCTACAAACCTTGGCCGAGGTCAGTTTAGTAACCGAAGGTCCCATAACGTTTCCGGCATAGAATTCGTGAACTTTTCGAGAGAAGAGCTTCAAAAAACCAGGATCAGGACGGCTTTACCAATCCAAGGAAACTCTTCTGTTTCCCAGTCACGCCAAGAAATTCATTCATAATTTCACGGACTCAAAGTTGATGAAAGCTAAAAAAGGATGTTTTATCACTGAGCGTAATGTTTAAGTTGCTACCCAAACGCATCCACCAACTACGAACCGTGGCATAATGTAAAAATCTGTGACCAAGTAAAGACAAACCCCCCACACCAACCTCGGATGGCAAATCATCGTAGTTCAAAACAACAATGCTGCTGCATATTGGTACATTATTCTCAACGAGTTATTCAACAACTTCTGTAGTCGCTAGTCAACAGAAATGACCATTAGGATCATATCTCACCAAAGAATAGTCGGGAAGGAGAGCGAATAAGTGAACTTTAACCACCAAGAGATACTCCACCATCATTAGACGAGGTAAAACGATATGTATATTGTACTCAAGAATGACATAGTCGGTGGCAGTAAAAATCAGGCAACAAGACTGTATCTTGACGTGGTGCAACGGCTTGTGTGCCTCTATGATCCAACGGGCTATACAGGATGGCTTATCTCAAATCGAATATCCGATCATGTCTGGAAAGTCAATGGGTAGAGGCCTGACGAAGTAGTCTCCTGGTCCTCCAAGTTGGGCGCTGATCTGATTTAGCAGCTCAG
>LUCM01010725.1:0-13872 GCA_008360955.1 Fasciolopsis buskii
CTTATACCAAGATGACAAATAAACTGCGCTTAACACTAATATCCGCTAATATATATATATATATATATATGCATACATATATGTACATATATATACGTATATATGTATATATGTAAATAACCACGAAAGGTGTTATCAGCTTAGGTGGTAGCTACTCTTAGCTTCCGTTGTCGGAAGCGAGAAATGCGAATGAACGCTGCATTTCTGAATACAGATAATTCCACAGAGGCGCAATTCTGACAGGGTAGTTTTCTTTGGGCTCCAGTACGAAGTGTAAGAGCGTAGACGTAAAATTGGGATTGCCAAACGAAAAACTCGTCACCAAGAAAACGGCCAGTATTATTACTCAGTGAGTGCACAAGTGCATGCACTCAACATCAAACAGGACCGTATTTTGAAAACAGTCACACACGTTAGTGAACTTGCTATGGCACATGGTGAGCATTGAAGATGCAGTGTTTTTCTTAGTTATGAAAACGATGTAGAAACAATACAATGAGTGAATGAATCGACTGTACATCAACATCGAATTGGTTTACGAACTTCGATACAACGTCGCCTTAAGGAGACTATTCCGTTAAGACAATAAATATGAATTGATCATTAGTCTTATGGGTAAGTTTAAGACGGCTGCCACTAAGAGTTACATGACGTAGATGAGATAAATAAAAAAACCCAGAAACATCATCAGTTTTGCGTCCGATTTTAGTGGATAAAAAATAACTAGGAGAATACAACAAAGCCAGGAGCACAACTGTAGGCTATCAGGCCCGCCTCATTTTGATAGTTACTCGGCGATAAATTTATGCACACGAAATATACTGCCTCGTGCGAGCAGGATTGCTACCAATGTTTCTTCTGATAATAAAGCTCCTGGCAGGTGAAGAATTCCCGTGGGGAGGATATTCTCGAGAGTATCAGATAGCTTCAGTACTGGCGATATAAAAACCGGCACGACTCCCTATAACCCACCTGGCACAATGTTCTAGCAAAAATGTTGGGAAACCTTCTGAGTAAATTCTAACGATTTGGAAATCACCAAATGCAGAAACAAAACTCTTCCTTACTATGTCCAATAAGGAGAATCGCGATGAATGAATTCCGTGAGGCTGACAGCTAACCAATGGACGACACCCTTTTGAAACTGCGGAAACTATTGACGTACTATAAAGGATGAGGTAAGCATCAAGAGGAAAACCATATACCTAAAAATTCATTTCTAACATGTAGTACTTGTCTAAAACCTTGTCGTAAGAGGTGCCAGAGACAAAAACCTTGGTAGTCAATCACTTGCATTATCAAAAAGTCCAGAAATTTAGAAGAAATTGCATGCCAGTCATCACACCATGTTCATATATATATATATATATATATATATGTATGTATATATAGAAAGGTGACATCAAAACAACAACATTACCATTAATTTGGACAGAAACAAGATACGAAACGCGAAATAAAAAGCCAAGGCAACTAAAAGTGTTTGCATCTTGAACGTGTGATTATTATAAATGCTTCTGTTCTGGTTTTTACGGGTCATACGGCGTTTGCGTCAGTGACTTTGATTCTGAACTACATCTCTCAGTGTCACTAGCAGCCGCCAATCTTTATCCCCGGGGCCTCAATCAGAGAGACGGGAAGTAACGACCGATCCTAAGACCGAACCTAAGTTCTCAGTAATCACAGCATCGCTTCCTCCAGCCGTGAGTAAAAACAACAGGAAAGGGTGAACAAGTAATTCCCATGCCTGTCTGAGTAACAGAAGGCAGTGTAGAGCGACGATGCACGTCGTTACTGCTTGTCGGATATTTTCACGAGATTCGGGTAGTGCTTCAAGGACACCGGTGGCTTAATAGAGAAAATCGCCCTGCGTCCTCAAAATGGAGAGGCACGGTTTCGCAACCATAAAAAAGAACGCTACGAACTGTGTTATTGTGCACTCATTGCTTGGGAGAAAGCCGGATGGCGTGGATGCACCACAGGTATTGCAGGCTGGCAAAGGCCCGCTCTGGTTTGTGCAATCTGTCAACCGACCACTGCTCTAACACGCCCACCAGCTGCAACCAAATTCCGATATTAACGGTTTATAGACCAATCATTACAATTAACAAGTCTGGACCGAAGGGTTCGAAGTGCATCGAAAAATCGATGCGCCTGTGATGAATTTGTGAATGCAATTCCTCTAACGTCAGTGACAGCGTTGTCAGTAGTAATGGCCAACGTTTCAGCTACCTCTGGTAGCCTTTCTCAAAGCAAGGTTCTTAATCAATGGTTGAGTGCAGGCACATGTTTCTAGTGGTCTTGAAAACAAACTCTGCACTTCGAAAGAATGAAATACATAACGTACCTGAAGATTTCAATTGGAAACGTGTTTATAGTGGCCTGTGTATCAACTGGATATATAAAACACCGTAATGAAAACTGAAATACAACGACCGCATCATGTTTACATGAAGCATCAGGCATCGGTGCAACAAATTAATTTCAATGAAGAACTAAACTTAAAACTATGAACCACGAAAATAGCAGTTGACGAACAACCTGTCACCGTGACAACAGGTTTCATTTAATTTGCGAATTCGTTTAACTTGCTTCGTTTCACTGTGCACAGGGAACCAGCCGAACCATTTGAATTCAATAGTAGTCGTATGTTTGGGTAATGAGGGTTGAGGCAGTCATTCATATTTGACAAAAAGCTCACCGCAGAAAACCTAAACTAAATGTATAACTTCAGAATAAAAAGATAAGAATTGGTGAAAAATAAATTGTCCGCACGAGTAAGATTAATTAATTACAAGGAACATAAGTTACCATGATTGGTATGTACTTATGCTAAACAATTGCAAAAGTAAACGGCTTACACACTCATGTGGCCGGCTTCAAGGTTACGCGAATACAAATGAATAAAGTGCCCTTTTTAAGATATAGCCCGGTGATTTAAAAGCTTACCAATTTTCAAAACATGTAATCCTAAGTTTGAAAAAACCGAAGTTAGCGCTTTGGTGAGACGTGGCGCAAGTTCCGTCCAAACGCTTGGATTTTGTTCCAACATTTCCAATGCCACTTGGCCACTGGCAGAACCCGGGGGGAAGATTGGGACATCGTTCAACGTCACTCCCTTGGAGGCCTGCTCGAAGATCACATCCTCTTGAAAAGAGTCCGTACCAGTGCGCTTCAAAATATGAGAAAACCAGCCGATCAAGGCTCCCTGATCGGAAATCGAGGGGGGATCAGTCGTATGGATCACCGGAAGGAGGTGGGCAGAAGGAGACACGCACTGGAGCAAATAGTTCTTTTCAGTTGTGCTCAACTGAGTGGCTATAACATCTTGAGAAGCTGGAGGTCGAATATCAGTAGTAAGGTTGGCGGCAAGAGGGAAGAATATTCTTGTGGCAAGTTCGGCTGATTGAAGGCCATCAACTGTAGACCATCACAGAGGGACAGAAACCATGGAGATGACAAGAACATTGGAGCATTTGTTTAAGGGACCTGAATTATATTCCATCTGTTCAGGAAACCGTTACGCATCGAGTTGTACGCACCTGAATCTAAATCCACATTACAGCTTAATGCACACAGTAAACGAAGGAAGGAAATAAATGTTAGTCATCGTGCGGTCTTACTGAGTTCCCCATGTTTTTTGATTGTCATTCAAAGTGTAAATAGCTCTTAGGTTTGAAAAGTACATCGCTTCGATCGAACTCAAGTGAAAATAAGCAGCAAGAAAATCCAATGCACAGTTGTAAATACTATGAATATCTCTTACTTTCTTGTTGTGAAAATGAGTACTCAAGATAAAAACCAAAGCTCGAAACAATTAACGCAAAACAGCATTACTTGTTCCAATAACTGTTAAGTTTTTGCGTTACTAAAGTTTAACGGTGCAATTTTGCTGGTAACCGCTTGTGTTGCGATGACTGATTTAGACGGCAAATCGCAATCGATAAACGCAGACAGAAATAGTCTGGTCGTGCCAAATTGTGCATGCGCTCCCACAGAACACCTAGAGTGACTCCGTACAGCCTCATCCGTTCCTTGAAGCTACCTGATATCATCATCATCATCATCGTTCAGCGTTAAACAGCAAGCCAAGCCTCACTAACCGCTGCCTTTGCCCCAAAGTTACGTTTCTGCAAAAAGAGTGAATATCCAAGGGGAAAGGTGGTGGACCTACTCAGGTGGGGAAAGATAAGATGCTGCTATAGACAATCTACAGAACATTCTAACTATACAAACGCATTCTCTCAATCATTCTGATTCGACAGAAAATGGCAACACGATGACTACTGTTCACGGCACACTGCCATATCCTTCAATGTCTCCAGCCGGCTAGTTGACCGCTCTCTTGGATCCCAACCTCGAAGACCTGAGGGACCTACCTTACCGAAGTTCGCTGTACATTGTCTCACCCCGAGGGTGCCACGTTATCTGTTGACCTCCACATGGCTTCTTTCATTACTTGGGAGAACGCAAAATAGGGCACGACATGGGGTAGAAGTGTTCGCCATAAGCAAAAAATTCACCAAACCTTCAGATTGGAGAGAACTGAATAGTGCTAATCGATCCACGGAGTCGAAAGCACCTTTCAAATCCAGAACGACTACGATCAAAGGGCGGCGGTCCGTGTGGCGCGTTTCAAGTATTGGTCGGAGAGTGAACATCTGGTCGATGCAACCTCGACCTGGCCGAAATCCGGCCTATTGTTCGCGGATATTACTCTCGCGAATCAGTGTCAAGCGGCACAGCATTATCGAAGCTAACACCTTAGTAACCATCGGAATTAAACTAATCCCGCGATGATTGCTACAGTCACTACAAGTACCCTTCTTCAAAATGGGTGCAGTCAATGACACCCCACCATGACGGAATACGCTCCTCGTTCCAAATATCATGAAGCAAGGAGGAAGGTGATTTCGTCAGAGCTTCTCCACCCGATTTGGAAAAAAATGAGAGAAGGTCGTCGGGACCGGTTGCCATTCTTCTATTCACAAATCGAATATTAGAATCCATTTCAACATCCATTGGGGGATCAACTGATACCAGCCTAGGAAAAACTAAATACGTTAGCGTGTAGCCAGTTGAACTGATCCTTGAAATGCTCTGCCCAACGGTCCAGTCTATCCTGTCTACCATGGATGAGCTCTCCAGTCCTATCGCACACGACTTCACTAACCGAAGTTCGCCGCCCACCGCCGTCGCGTATAAGCTTAAACAGTCTTTGACTGTTACCTGAAGCGGACGCCACTTCCATCTCTTCGGCTACCTTAACCCATCATCATCATCATTCAGCGTTAAACAGCAAGGCGTGCCTCACTGACCGCTGCCTTTTCCCCAGAGTTACACGTTTATATAAAAAAGTGAATATCCAAGGGCAACAGGGAGTGGACCTACACAGGCGGGAAAAGATAAGATGCTGATGCAGCCAACACACGGAACACAGTCTAACTGTACAAACGCACGTGTTTTCAATCATTCTGATTCGATAGAAAATGACAGCACGATCGCCACTGTTCACGGTTCACTGCCATATCCCTCAGTGTCTCCAGCAAGCATGCCGATGAGTCTTTCGGACCCCAACCACGAAGGCGTGAGACACCTTAACCCACCAGTTTTCGCGGTCGTTCCTAAGGCTTATGGTCAACTGACGCTTCAACTGCCGACGCATTTTATTCAATTTGATCCCACTGATCGTCTACATTGCTGCTCGTCGAAGTTCTTAGTCCCTCGGGGATAGTTTTTGTTCGTCGCTGTTGCGAACACCCGAATCAGACAAACGTTCGACAGCCAATCGGGTTTGTGGCCTGCGTCGATGGCCATTCAACTGCAGCAAAATTCGCATTAAAACTAACGCATGGTCCGATTCGTCGTACGTGGTCCAGTATGATCTACAGTTCTGGACAGGACCGCCTCAACGATAGCTTACTGCGATATGGTCAATCTGACTAAAAGTACCTGTCGAGCTAGAGCGCCATGTCGCTGTGCGACGCGAACTGTGTCGGAAATTCGTACTAGATAGGAATAAATGATTATCTGCACAGAATCGGAGAAGTTTTTCTCCGTTGTCTGCAGGCAAGGCGCATCGCCCACCTAAACAGGACTACGATGCACTCAGTTTTCCAACTTGTGCATTCAAATCAACTGCTACCACTACCATGTTTGCTCTTCTAAACAAGAGTGACGAGGTAATCGTAAAACTCGTCTTTCTCCATATCAGTGCTGCAGCCTGTTGGAGCTTATACCAAGATGACAAATAAACTGCGCTTAACACTAATATCCTTCTGGACACAGACTGATCCCTGCAGTCCCACGACGCACAAGTGACTGTTGACTGGGATCCAGTCTAGAAGGGCTGCAACAGCCTTCTCACTCAAGATTATTCCTATACCGCAGCTCGAGCTTGAGCTGCTTCATCTCGTGACACCGGACACCAAATTATGGTTGGAATTCAAGGATGCATGGGCACAAATCGCTGTACTAGTGTGAACGGACGATTGCTGTTAGCAGTACACGAGATAGAAGACTGCTGACTACAATCAGAAACGAATTCATGTCCCCAGACAGATAAACGATTACACCTCTTGATAATGCGTAGGAGTAAAGCTATTACTCTGACTGGAGCGCTGATCATGCCTAGGTGCGAAAGATGATATACTCATTTACAATGCAATAGTAGGAACAATTTTCATCGCACCTATCATTTGCAATTTTTCCGTGTTATTGGTCTCAGAAAGCTATAAATACGGCTGGAAACCCTTCAAAAAATGCCACTCGTAAAGATTTCCTCCAAAATATTGAAATGGGATGAGTACCAGATATCAGGGAGAATTCTTGTTGTTCTTCATATCCACATGATTACGATTACTAATTCGTAAGTGTAGTAAAGGTTCTGCTTTGGATTAACTTTTGCGACTTTGCCCGATTACGTACATTCGGGAATTTTTTAGTCTACGGTGATATAAAGTATCCCAGTCGAATAAAAGCCCAAGTAATGAGAGAATAAAGAATTTCAAGAACTGCACGGAACTGAGATTAACTTTTTTGTCCAAAGACGTTATACGTTGCCAAACTTTCGAAAAGACATTCAAGCTTATGTCTGTATGATAGCTTTCGATCGGACCACAGCTGGATTGGTCGCGCCTTTACTCGACGGTAAACTTTAGTACGCAGACGAACCTACCATATGCAAACAATCTCTCAGCTGTTTTCTGAGTTCACCTTAGAGGCTCAAGCAGTTCTCTAGCACTGACGGAATACATTTTTCTTTACGTAATATTTGTTTGAGAACAATGGCGAATAAGTTCCTGCCTGTGGCGATCTTTCACTCGAGTTCACTGAGAGGTGGTATTTGTTAGTGCTTCCACCACCCAGCCTCTCTCCACCTCTGTCACGGAGATGATATGGTATGAAGTCCTGTTTAAAATCCGTTTATGACTGGCACTAGCTCAGTAGGTCGTCTCGACTCTAAGTCAATCCCATCCCGTTTAATCGAACGAAAACAATGAAACGGCCTCTGGCCGATCAACAGAACAACTTTCGTCTATTTGTCATAATCAAATGGTTTATATTAAGTCCACGCAAGACAGGGTTCAATCGGTCCGCGGACTGGGGCGGCTGGGTAACTCCGTACCTGGCCTCGGCTACCAAGCGATCTAATTCAAAGCCCTTGTACTGTTCAACGTCAAAATTTGGCCATCAGCCCTGTTCTTCTAAGTATAACCGTGTTCCACTTTCGTTGTGGACGCCCAGTTCAATCAGCCTTCTAACGAAGATTCGCAAATCACATGTTGCCATTCGCCCCGTGCTAAATTTTTGGTGCAAAACTTGGCCATCGCGGGTCGAGGATACTAAGAGATTGGGAGTGTTTTATTGTTGGTGGCTACGGGTGAATGCACCATGCAAACCAGGAGAAAATTTTAAGTACGAAACAAGCAGATGATGCTGCAGCCACTTCAGTCAATCAGAATTCCCTTTACGTAGCCCATGGTTTTCTCTGTACCAAAAAAACCTGACGTTTTACACAATGAGCATATACAAGTGAAAATGATTAAGCTGACGTGAACGTGTATGTTTTTGAAATGGAGTTCTCCTGCATCATTGAGAAATTACAATTTTGAAGAGTTGTCATAGTTAGAACGGCCTATTGGTGATCTGCCTCGGCTGTGTCCAACAGTTCATCTCTACGAACCAAAGGCAGCAGCGGCAGTTTTCTAACGTGGCACGTGATGCAGCAAGTCTTTTGTTGTAGGCTGAATTGTACGTGTTCGTTCATCTATCTTTGTTGGTAAATTTTTTCTTGTACTTTTGTCACAACTGGATTAGTGTGTACTATGGTACACAGGCCGTTTAAATCGATTAAGAAGTGATCAACTTTCTTGGGTCTGCAGCACAGCTCTGATTTATTTTTTGCAGCCATTAGCCGTAGAGTATTTTCCATGCTATGATATGAGTACCAATGTAGTGGAAAGGACATATTCCACAACCACAAAGGGATCACTAAACAGAGGGAGGGGTAACCGGTAGGCGTGACTCTGAAACTTGGAGTGGCTTAAAACCATATATGATCTCAATAGGTCAGGTATGGTGACAAGCGGGGCGACTGCGTATTTCCGTCTTGCAACTCAGAAGATAATTTCTGGTACTACGTAAACAGATTTGATAGATGAGAAACGATTTCAAGTGCAAGTATGCCGCTGAGTGCGTCACTTAGACACCGGCATTCTTTGCATTGCAATGGCTACGAGGCTTTAAACTTCTCGAGATCTCTCATACAGTACAATACGTGTTTGAGCTGTGCGAGAGAGCCGAACCTACTGAGGCAGTGTGCGCTCGAACTATGGCCGGTGTTCGGATATCCCGAGAACAAAAAAGATTCTTAAAATTCGTAAGTGTCAGTTTCTTCTATATACGATGACAATTCACCATTCGATGTGAGTTAAATTATTAAAGCATAGGATTTGTCGATTACACCGAACACATGCAATAACAAGGTTCTTAAAAGGACTCCATGTATCATATCTTAGGCGGTTTGAACTAGGCTGGCTTTGACTGAACGAGTTGCAAATGAAGAATTTTTCGGATGCGAACGGGTTAGATGACTGCAACATGCGCTGCCAGCATCCCAAATAACGCATAATAACATGGTATTCAAATGACGGTCGTGTAGCGTATCATATCGAAGAGAAACTATCCGAGAAATTAAGAACTTCGTCTAGCAGCAGTGCAGACGAGCACTGCTATGGAACCAAGCGGGCGATTCATTTGGCAGGAGATTGTGCCTGTGGTCTAGATCTAGCGTTCATCAAAAACAATGGATCTCGTAAGGCTCTCTGAATCTAATTGAACCAAAACGGCATCTTCCTGAGTGCCGAAAGAATACGGTGCGTCGACAGTTGCAGCGTTATTTGACAATAAGCCTTAAGAACTGGTGGTTTAAGGTAGCCGACGGGATGCAAGGAATGGTAGCGGCCGCTCCAGGCAACTGTTTGAGCTTATACGTGACACTGACGCGCGACAAAATTCGGTTAGTGAAGTCGTGTGCAACAAGGGTGTACCCTTGGGCTGAGCACTTCAAGGGTCAGTTTAGCTGGCCGCACGATAACGTATTTAGTCCGATGTCTATAGCTGTGAGTCCTCGGGAAGTATCACTCGATCCCCCAGCGTAAATGGAAGTGCAGTCGAATATTCAGCTTCTTTAGAGGGAAAAATCAGCCGGTCTCGACGACCTTCCCTCAATTCTTTTCAAATCAGGTGGAGAAGCTCTGACGAAATCACTTGCCCCCTTGGTTCGTAATATTCAGTATTCCACTATCTTGGTGCGAGGCACCGATTGTACTCACACTCAAAAAGAGCACACGGTGAGACTAGCATATATTGTGGGATTAGGTCAATTCCGACAGTCAATAAGGGTTTGGCTTCGATAATGCTGCGTCATTTGACACCGATTCGCGAGTGCGACATCCGCGAACAACAGGCCGGATTTCGGCCAAGTCGACCATATATTCATTCTCTGGCAGTTACTGGAAACGTGACACACACACACACCGCCGCCCTGCGATCGTAGTCTTCCTCGACTTGAAAGGTGCTTTGGACTCCGTGGATCTAATTGCGCTATTCAATGCTCTCCGCCGGAAGGGCATACCAACGAACTTGTGAACCTGTTGCGAGCATTGCACTTGCATACCTATGGTCGCGTGAGGGTATACGGTGAACTATCAAGTGCACTTGAAACGAAGAGTGGCGTTCGACAAAGGTGTCCCATTTTTCCATTCCTGTTCGACTTCGCCATGGACGAGGTAATGGAATTTGTATGGGAGGTCTCCAAGATGTAGGACTCGAACTGGGAAATAGGGAGAGTTCTGTGATCCAGATTACGCAGATGACGTTGTGTGTTATTTCGAATCCGCGGACCATGCACAACGCGCACTAGATAGACTCTTGAGGTCGGTTGATCGGTTTGGCATATGCTTTGTATCTTCAAATTGCAAAGTGCTGTTGCAGGACTGGACGACAGTAGTGTCGAACGTAATGTTAGATGGAGAAGAACTAATGATTGTGGACCATTTCATTTACCTTGGTAGCTGCTGTCGAACGATGGTAGCACGGCAGTAGAAGTAAACACGCGTATATCCACGACTCGAACAGCTAATGCTAAACTGAAACACTTGTGACGTCGGCCTGATATTTCACTGAATTTGAAAGGCCCTGTGTACTGTGCTGCAGTGCGTTCAGTTCTGTTGTACGGTTGCGAGACGTGGAGTATGCGTGTGGGCAATGTTCGTCGGTTGGAGGTTTTCGACAACCGATGTTTACGTAGTATGGCTAGGATTGGATGGAGTGACCGGGTGAGTAATATTGAGGTTAGGAATCTGGTATTGGGTGCCACTTCCGAGAACAGCTTGTTTCAGCGTATGAAACTTAGTAGACTACGCTGGTTGGGTCACGTGTTGCGTATGACGAACACTCGTCTACCATATCGTGCCCTATTTTGGGTTCTTCCCAAGGAATGGAAGAGGCCATGTGGAGGTCAACAGATAACGTAGCAACCCGGGATGAAAAATGTACAGCGAACTGGGGTAAAGTAGATATCTCAGGTCCAAGAGAGTGGTCAACTAGCTGGCTGAAAACATTGAAGGATATGACAGTGAACCGTGAACAGTGGTCATCGTGTTGTCATTTTCTATCGAATCAGAATGACTGAAGTCACGTGCGTTTGTGCAGTTAGACTGTTTTCTGTATGTTGGATCCAGCAGCTTTCTTATCTTTCTCCATCTGCTTAGGTCCACTCCCCCTTCCCTTTGCATATTCCCTCTTTTTGTAGATATGTAAAATTGGGGAGAAGGCATCAGTCACTGATGCTTGCCTTGCTCTTTACCGCTGGACGATGATTATGCTGAAGTGACGCCTGCTCTACTTCAGCCGCAAATCCTCGATCGATTTTATTCCGCAGCCGCTATCTCCAATTCCAACCGACTTTGGGGAATCAGATCAAGGCGAGCAAACAAAAGTTCGCTCTTCAGTCAAAACCAAATGGCTTATATTAATCCTCGATGAGCAACACTAACCGACTTATTAGGTTCCTTCGGCTCTCATCGACTTTCTCATGAGGCGTTTTTGTCCAGCTCATCGATGTATTCTTTGCTTACTCATGTACTGATCAGGGATTTTTATTGGGTTGATCATTTTCATCAAATTCCCTATTCTACCCGGGGCAGCGGCGTAGCGTACGATCCGTGGAACTTCCAATATTTTCCAAGCGTTATACTATAACTTCATGGCACTTGATACGTAAAGGAACTTCAGTGTATTTACGTCATAAGAACAGAGGAAGTGAACAGCCCGTTTCTTGATTTCATTTGACAAGTATCCAGCGAAATGACCTCTGCGGGAATCGAACGATTAGTTCTGCCCCAATTTTCATCTAACAGGTTTGGTAGGATCAAACTCAGTCCGCCGAAACCTAAGACGTCTTTTCACTTCCGCAACAGGAGTCTTCAAGTACCTCAAATTCAAAATGTTCTTCGTCCCTGGTAATAAACAGCAGTGTGGAAATGAAAGCCACTCGGACGAGAGAGAGTCGATGGTGAAAAGATCTAATTAAAAAGTTGTCTTCCTTATTGTCTTATTTCAACCACCTGCAGTCTGTGATCATCCGAAAGATCAATCAGCTTAGCTCCTTTTTGACCAACATGAACTAGGTTTTGATCTTTTCGAACAAGCGTCCAAGGTTTCAATCTACAATGTGATTCAACGACAGTCCCATAAACAGAATGTTAGTTAATCGTATCAGCTTCCGACCTCTAGTCGGCGAAATTCTAGCTCTCAACTTTTCGCACCGCAAATCGGCAAACTTTGAGGCACGACTCCTTATCCATTTCAATACTAAAAGAACAAGATCAAAGACTAGTATTTCAATGAACAACTTCACAGTACCATCTGCCTACTTGTTTGGTGATCATGAGGTTTACCTGTCTAGTGCCAATTACATTTTACAAAACTTCAACTGGGTACTCCAATGATCAAAACGTAAGCAAAGGTACTATCGGGTCAATAATTTTTAGCTTACCGCCGTGAACAAGCAGAGTCAATTCACGTGCCAATGCACGCTGAACCGGACGATCATCCCGCGATTTCTGACGAAGTAAATAACAATAATTATCATTATCATTACTAGGTTATCATTATTTTTACTATCATTATATGGTAGGCCTGTACATACAGCCCTTGTAATAACAAAAAGCTTAAGCAGTTGCAGTCAGTAACCTACTTCCGCACTAATGGTTCAAACCGAATGGAATACAGAATGCTGCAGTGAAGGATATGTTGGCTTAGCTTAGTTTATTGCCTTTCATGAGGTTCCGACTGCTAGACTTGAGAATATCCGCAAAGATTTCATAGAGTGGCTTGAGGAATATAACTACCATAGAATCTGACATCAATTCGGCATAATACAGGTGTGAAATCGATCCCATCTCAGTGATGCTCGACAGGCGTTGGTTTGGATATTTGTGAAGAAGATACCCGTGGTCAACCAACTCACCCTGAGAAGCAGAGCAGAGCTGCCTGTCACCTGGCTCGACCATGGATTACGGATAAGGGCCAACAAAATTCGTAAGTAGCCGCGAATAAAGCGAGCTCAAGATCAACGAGCAAACGTCCGTGGACAAGCAATAGAAGTGCAGAGGGCGCGGTAGATCTTGCCCTGGCAAGTGCATGTATCAAAACATGCCACAAGCATCTAATGGTAACGCCGTGACGCTGCGAGTGTGGCCCGCAATCTAAAGACCACTGGTCATTATCATATTCCAAAGACCCGGTAAAGTTTACATGAAGAAACGCTTGAAACAATCAACCGATCATCAGGTTGTATAGAACAACATCGCTGTCTCGCAAGTGGAACTTGCTTAAGTTTTTCCTGCACCGTCTTAAAAACAAGCATGGACCCAAAACAACAACACCTAGAAAGAATTAAACAAAAAAAGCGCGCATGAAGGAAAAAAATAACAACTGATAAAAAAGGAAATCCGTTTCTCGTTGTCATAAAAGCTGAAAGGCAAAGTTCCTGATTCTGCAGCCTAGTTTTGTACCAATTCCTTCACATGTTCCTGTGGGACAACGTGCATTGGCCGCACGACCAGGCGCCTGTCTGAACGCATACGTTAGAATGACCCTGCATGGTTGGGCACTGGAACAACCAAGTCACTTAACAGAGCAGTCGTTTCGCACCTAGCACAGACTAACTACACCAAGAATGTGACGCAAGCCTTCTGGGCCTTGTATAAGGTCAGAGGTCAACAATCTAGGCTGTCACAACGAGACTACACCTTGACGTGGTGTGACGGCTTGCATGCCTCCATGATCCAAAGAGCTATACAG
>LUCM01010725.1:16176-30282 GCA_008360955.1 Fasciolopsis buskii
GGGTGATCGTATGGCTGCGGTTGCGTGTTTGTTCCGCGATTCGAGTTGAGTGATTTTTGGTCTGATGGCAACCTCGACCTGGCCGAAATCGCGGCGCTGTTGTTCGCGGATATTAACTCTCGCGTTGCGTTGCGGCAATTTATCCAATGGTAACGGCGTCATGCAATTATGTCTTGATATATGCGTAACTAACTTGACAGTTTCATCATTCCGTGTGGCCTTCCTTGTGAAAATGGGTACAATCATGCACTCACGCACGATAACGGAATTACATTCCTCGTTCCATAATATCATGAAGCAAGGAGAATAAGTGATTTCACCAGAAGCTTATTCTCATACAGAGTTGAAAGAAACTGGGGTGAGGTGGTCGGGCCGCGGCTGCTTTTTCCTCCTCGTTCAGAAAGCCCGAATAGATTCGACTACAACTGTTCCGATCTGCGCGGGGAATCAGTGACAACCTCCCAAGGATTCAACAGTCTCCAGGTAGTCGGACTAAATACGTTAGCATGTGGCCAGCCTAAACTGAATCCTTGAGATGCTCTGTCCAACGGTCCATCTATCCTGTCTACCGATGGATGAGCTCTCCAGTCTTATTCGCACACGAACTAAAGACCTATATGAAGTTCCGCCGCCCACCGCTGTCGCTTATAAGTTAACAGTCTGACTGTTACCTGAAGCGGCCGCGAGATCCAATGTCTTTGATGATCACTGGATCTAGAACAGGCAAAATTTACTGTCAATGCATCGCCAGGCTTAAACTGACCCCAATACTCGTCCATATTGCTGCTCGTCGGAGTTCTTAGTTCCTCGAACAGTTTCTGATCACAGCTGTTGCGAACTACCATCTGCCGAATTAGATCAGACGTTCGACAGCAAACGGGTTTGTTGCCAGCGGTCGATGGCCCGTTCAGCTGCAGCAAAATTCGCCATTAAAAACAACGCAATGTTCCGATTCGACGTAAAACGTGGTCGATTATGATCTACAGTTCTGGACAGGACCGCCTCAAACGGTAAGCTACTGCATATGGAGCAATCTTACATCAAAAGTACCTGTCGAGCTAAGACACGCCATAGTCGCCTTGTGCGACGCGAACTGGTCGGAAATTCATACTGGGACCAAGATAAGGTTTATTGTCCCTGCATAAGTACTTTGAGAAAGTCCTTCCCGTTTATGTTTCGCTTGAGGCAATGGCAAGGCGCCAATCGCCCACCTTAAACAGGATCTACGATGCACTCAGTGTTTCCAAGCTTATGCAAATAAAGTCACTGCTATCACTGACAATTTGAAGGCGTTTGCCTTGCCGAACAAGAGTGGAACGAGGTTATCGTAAAACTCGGTCTTTCTCCCATGTCAGTGCTGCATCCTGTTGGGAAGTGCATGCCGAACATAAAAAAATGAACTGGGCTTAAGTACACTACCATTCTCATGGCAAAACTCAATCCCCGCAGTTCTGCACAGGACCGCCTCAACGCGATAGCTTACGTGCGATATGTTTGTTCAATTCTGACGTAAAGTACCTGTCGACTAGAGCGCCCATTCGCTGTGCGATGCGAATCTTTTTTCGCGAAATTCGTAACTGGACATTGGTCAGTAGTCGTTGCTTCTTCCCGATACCTGGGTAACGAGTTGAACCATAAAATTCGTTTTTTTTTTCCTTGTCAATGTCTGGCAGTTTTGTTGTTGTCATTATGCCGAGAATGTAAATGAACTACGCCTTGATCTACTATCCCGACTTCCGGACGTCCGCCTGATGCCTGCAGTCTCAAACCGACCGCCTTCAAGCGAACTGCTTGACTGGGATCCAGTCTGAAGGGCTGCAAACAGCCTTCTAACTCAAGACTAATTCCTACACCACGTTGAAACCCACAAGCTTGAGCTGCTTCGTCTCTAGTGCGGAGAAAATATCTTGAACGAGACATTTGGCGGCAGTCCGGTTGAATTACCCTATCTACTAGAATCCTGAATTCGTGTTTCACTACGCAAGCAGACATCAATCGAAAAAGCGGCAACTGGTCCAGAGCCAAACTTGCCTGTGGCCAGCCTGCATTAGCGGTGCCACATTGAAGGAAATCGAGATCAAAAAGAGGTGACGAGGCTTGCATAAAATGTGAGCTAACAGATTGAACACACCTACCCATCACTACTTGACACGACCAAATGCGAGGTATGGGGCGTAATTACCAATGGAGATAACCATGGGTACAGGCAGAATGGACAAACAGATTCGTTAGAGACCAGAAGACGACAGGTTGAACAAAAGAGATGAAACTTCTGAAGCCAGGTAGCACACTTATCACAATCCCCCCCCCCCGTTCGAATGCCATGGGCCAGCGCGGTCCGAATTATCCTGCGCGACGACCCGATGCAGTATGGAATATTTCAGGCGTGTAACTCATGGGGAATTGATGGACGGGTACTTGCTAGAGTCCAGCGCTAAAGCAGTTAAGAACGATTTGGGGGATCTCTATCAAAGCCTTTTGGTTTTGACAAGGACCTACCGCAAGGCAGTCGGGGGCAATGGCCGAGTGGGGAAGCCCATCTACTTGGATCAAATTATTCTTCCCCACTCGTTTATTCCGACTGAGCTGCTACTCATGCCAAATCCCCATTTTTGGGGACCCCAGGAGACTACTTCGTCCAGGCTTCTGCCCGAATTGACCTTCCAGGCAAGATTGGATTGTTCGGCTTGAAGATAAGCCATCTCTGCATGCAATGCTCTGACGTAGCAACGTGGGATGAGAAAATGTACAGCGAAATTAGGTAAAGTAGGTGTCTCAGGCCTTCGTGGTTGGGGTAAGAAAGACTCATCGACTTGCTGGCTGGAGACACTGAAGGATATGACAATGAACCATGAACAGCGGCGATCGTGCTGTCATTTTCTGTCGAATCAGAATGATTGAAAACACGTGCGTTTGTACAGTTAGACTGTGTTTCGTGTGTTGGCTGCAGCAGCATTTTATCTTTTCCCCACCTGTGTAGGTCCACTCCCTGTTGCCCTTGGATATTCACTCTTTTTATATAAACGTGTAACTCTGGGGAAAAGGCAGCGGTCAGTGAGGCTCGCCTTGCTGTTTAACGCTGAACGATGATGATGATGATGAAACTAGGCGGGCAAAGTGTCCCTTCTTGAGAAGTTGTCGCGATCCGTCTTCACAATTCTCCACCGTGCTCTCAAAAACAATTTGTGTTTGCCCTTCAACTCCTCCGGCCCACCCTCCGTCCCAATGCACAGCCTAGACAACAAAACAAGTAACAAAACACGTTCTTGTGTATTCAGGTTATGCATGTAACACCACAAATCCCTTCCTTACCCATACTTTATCTGACTAGTCCAATCCTTCCTAAAGATTTTTCATAACATATAGTGATGTTATAGCTTGTTCACCAACTTGTTTTTTCAACATACTGCAGCTAACTGAGCATTAAGAAACAACTAAGTTTCAGGGACACCTCAAAGAATCCGAAATGAACCTAACATTTGCTTACGGAAGGAGTGACTTACTGAATAAGGAAATGACTCACAAATCAAGGCCATCCAATCAAATTTGATGAAAGTTGAGGAATGTTTAACTCTACCTGATTCTCATCAAGAAGACTCTTGATATGATCGGAGCTGAAGAATGTCAATTGTTTGAGCAATTGTTCAGACACAAAGGAATCAGGAAGATTGAGCACACGCTGATAGAATGAATATGGTAGAGTTCGCTTCGGATCAAGCCAAATCGGTTTCATCCCCGGCGCGGACACTGATTTGCCCAGCTTTTGTCCATTTGGTGTGGTCAATAGTGGCACGGTCAATCCTGAAACGAAAAGAACAAGCTGGTTTTGAAACAGAAATCGAAAACTTCAACAAAGCCGGTATTTTTGCATTAGTGTTGATTTCAAATGAGATTAAGGAAAATATACAAGCGAGTTGTGAGATGTCAGTAGAAACTGATTCAGCTCTTCTATGTCAACACTGGTCATGATAATCTTGTTTGTCATCAACCAACCTTTGCATCAAATCTATTTTTAAACAACTCTATCTTTCATTCGGCAAAACACCAGCTACGATCATGTGAAATACAACTCAAAAACATTGTTTAGGGGACTTAAGAAAGTAAATATAAGGAACTGTGACCAAAGGACAGAAGCAACATGTGCTGAGAAAAATCAGCAGTGAAAATCGCTTAACCGTTCATGATCTACGTTTAGTGGGAAAGAGAGGAGTGTAATTTTGTGTATAGACTGCAGTTAATTGCTAGCGCTTTGTAATGTACTGGTTTTTTGACTTTCAGACACCATTTCGCCGGACCATTTTTTAGTTGATCACAAACCGTTCGGTAAGATGCACACCAATGATTTGAAATTTTTTGTGATTTTGTGCACTTTGCGCCATTTTCTGGTTCCACTTTACATCGTACATCGCTATAACACGCTGATTCGACATTTTGATAGGTGTCTATGCTTGAATGTCTACAATGCAAGGTGGATTTGCTATCTGTAAAAGCAAGCTACGGGCTGTCACCGAAAATCGAAGACCTCTTGGTTTCGGTGTCCGAAAAACCGGAGTGACAGATATACTCCCTCGGTATCGGATTTGACGTACTGGTCAGGAGCCTGATCGACTGCAGGCCGCAGAGCAAGGTCAGAATCAGTCATTCACCTAAGTTCGAGGACAAACTGAACGTGGTTTGACTTTTACAACGGGCTCAGAGGCGAGTGACCGCGTCGCCTAAATAAACACCAAAGAGGAAATGATGGTCCCGAGAGAGTGAAAGCAATCGGCCAAAGGGCTTTGGGTTTGATCAAACCAATATAGATCGTTTGATTAGGAAAAATAAGTGTAAGCCGTGTTGACCAGTAAGATACCATTTTGCAACCAATCCCAGCACGTCGAGTGAACATTTTTTGTGATGGAAAATTGATAAAAAGTGACAAGGGTTGGCCATGTGTCCCGGTGGATGGCGACAGTGGCAGTGCAAGGCCAAACAGGTTTCTCGTGCTTTTGTCAGCAACATAGTGGCGAGTTTTGGTATACCTGGAACGTTTATCACGGAACGATTTCCGTGCTTCGAATCGAAAAGATTCCGCGACATTTTAGAATCCTGGGAAGTTCGCAGAACACGGATGTCGCCATACCAACTCCTCCCGGAAATAAAAAAATCGTATTCGCAGAAGGATTAAACAGAACGACGAAAGAATGGCTGAACAATTGCCGAGGAGAACGAGAAGAAGGGCTACCCGATGTACTACTCATCTATCATCCAACATACCGCTCAACTAGATAAAAAAACCACCAATGGAACTGGTGTTTGGCCGAGAACTCGGGGCAGCTACGGACGTGTGGCTGAACGGTGAAATGGCATCAGAGCTGATGGAGCCAGACAGAGCGCGACTGTAAAAAATGCCACTTTAACGTACGACAGATGGACGAACTCGGAACAAAGAATGAAATTGATCACATAAAAGGAATACATTCTTTCCCGGACAGCCAGTGTAAGTTAAAAACTCCGACAGGTCTAAGGTTCTAGATTTGGAACCAAGAAATTCCGAAGACGATGGAACAGGTAGCAAAACTTTCAACCCATTATATATAATGTAAATTATCTTCAGATAGTGCTCACTCATCAAACCAGTATGGAATTCGCTTTATTTCTAGAAATAACTCACATGAAAACTGTTCAATCAACTATGACGAAGATACCGGCGGGTAAGAACAGGATTAGAATGGATTTAATTCATCATACCCAGGAATACTGCCCTTTCCCCAAAAATACACGAAACGATTAAGGGAACATCGAAGAAGAGCAGCGATTGGAACAACAGAGGCGGGAAGAAATCATAAAGCTGTCGTAGCCAACACGCGGAGCACAATCTAAACCCATAAACACAATAAATTAGTCACTCTCATTCGGTAGAAAAGGATATTATAAAAGCCACTGTTCAAGGTTCATTGTCATACCGCTGAATGTCACCAAACAGTTAACTGACGGGTAGTTCGGACTCCCAACGAGAGATACCAACTTTACCGAAGTTCGCAAAACATTTTCTCGTTTCACTTGCCATATCGCCTGTTGACTTCAACATGGCTTCGTCCATTCCTTAGGAGGAACAAAATAGGGCACGATATGGTAGATGAGTGTTCGCCACATGCAAAGCGTAATCAAACCAACGCTGTCAACTAAACTCCATACGCTGATATAAGGTATTCTCAGAATTGGCACCTAGTAATAGATTCCTGATCTTCACATAACTCACCCGGTCACTCCATCCAATTCTAGCTATACTACGTCAACATCGGTGGTCGAAAACCCCCAAACCGACGAACATCTCCCACACGCATATTCCATGACTCGCAACTGTAAAACAAAACTGAGCACACTGCGACACAGTAAACACGACCTTTCAAATTCAGCGAAACATCAGGCCGACGCCACAAGTGCTTCCGTTTAGCATAAGCTGCTCCGGCCTTCAAGATACGCGAGTTTAGCAGTACTGCCGTGCAACCATCTTTCGACACGCAACTAAAAAGGTAGACGAAACCGTCTACAATCATCAGTTCCTCTCCGCTCAGCACCAAGTTCGGCATTACTGTTGCGTAATCCTGCAACAGCACTTTGCGCCTCGAAAGTTCAAAGCAAATGCCAAACCGAGCAACCGAACTCGGCAGTCCATCCAGCGCCCGTTGAGCATTGTTCGAAGACTCGAACAGACACACAAAATTATTTGCATAATCTAATCCCAGTTCGATTCCTACATCCCGGAGAAGCATCTTCCAAAGCATCTCCCATCACCTCGTCCATGACGAAGTTGAACAAGAATGGAGAGATGGCACACCCTTGTCGAACGCCACTAGTCGTTTCGAATGAACTTGATAGTTCACCGTATACCGTCACGCGACCATAAGTATGCAAGTACAATGCTCGCAACAGGTTTACGAGCTTCGTTGGTATGCCCTTCCGGTNCGCCGTAGCAAAGATCTTCAGTGCAAAAAACAAAACTGTTATCATTTACGTGCTACCAAACCGTGACTAGTGGGTCTGTAATCAGCTAGATCTTACGAATTGGGCAATGAACATCAAAGATCAGTAAAATTCATCATGAGAAACTTCATACAAGGAAAAACGGAAGCCGAACGCCATGATTTCGCATAAAATAATTGCAGTTGCCTTTAATATCTGTCAATGACTTTAGTTCAACGAATACGAGTAACCGAGGGTGATCCACGAAAACAAAATTTCTACGCGTGTTTATGTTAATTATCCCACAAATGGGCTCATCTGTCACTGGGTCACCCGAGGGAGAATAAGGGGCGCTTGCACCAGAAACGTGCTTTTTGATCGCAAAACCGTATGGCAGTCACTCATTATCGCTAAAGGCCTTATGATAAACATGTAATGCTTAGTCCCGAATAAGCCAAGGAAAACTAACCACTCATGAACGACAACAAAAAACGAGAACAAGCATGCTGCGGAAAGCTGCAGATATCCAAACTGTCGAAAAATAATTAGATGGTAGATTGATAACACCCATCGATTCAACTTGCCAAATGCATATCTTTTGGTTTTTCTGTGTATCAGATTCAGGCCGCAACTAATATTTCCGAGTTGATCGTGCCCCCCAATCTGATGAAAAAGTGAATCACTATAAGTGGTGAAGAATGACAAATTACCTGGATTTGGCAATTGAGATTTTCATACAAGTATAGAAAATCCATTGCTTGCAGTATAGGGTATAGAAATTCGCTTAAATCCATTCCATTCCCGCTGTTGAGGCGTAAACTGACACTGAAGGGGGAAACGATTGGTGAATCAAATTACTCAGTAAGTGGTCACAAAATAAGTCCGCGGACTGTACTAATTGAAAAGAATAGAGGAAAATGCATTGGGAGAAAACTAATGGAATTCACCTATTTGTTCTCATGCAATCCGAATATAAGCCAGCCGATAGTGAACCATGTCCTTCAGATCCGTTGAGGAATTTGGGAGGTTTACAAGAAAGAGAAGACAGCCACAAAAATTATATATTAGTTAATTAACTGAACAAATCGAAATAACTGGAGGACAGTTGTAATTAATGTTTCTTTTGAGAAGCTCCAAATTCTTGAGTTCCAGAAGTTTTTGTCTCCAGTGACCTTCCAGCAATGATTATGGACGACGTTGCCAGTCACTTTAAATCCCACAAAATCTCATTTAATCTGGATTAACTCAGGTAAACATACATACCCTGATGAGCGGAAGATTTCCGGGTGAGTGTGGGCTTCTTGGCGCTCATCACACAAGTATACAATACTCATCTTTTAAACCCCCTAAGATTTGTGGGCTCCTAAAATATCTCGTTCATAAGCAGCTGCTACGACACATCAAAGGTTTCAATAAAAGGAGTTCATTTAAGATCTCACAGACGAACCACATGCAATCCGCTGACTGATCTATGTTGTTTAATCATATTCAAACCAATGATAGCAAAAATGCTAGCATGTTCCACAGTAACCCTGGGAGAAGTCGGAACTAACAAAGTGAAACTAGATGCAACGATATCTCCTTCACATCTTCATGATAAATCACGAATGTTTTAAACATTTCGTTGTTTTGTTCGTTTTCACAAACAATAAACCTAAAATGACATGCCCCGGTTCGATTCATAATCCAAAGGACAAAAGAACGGAAAGTGGATGAAAAAAATTTTCGTCGGTAGAGAAAAATTTTGGTTGCCAGTACGCGGCATTCAGGTATATCACCGAATGTTTCCAAACATCGGACATATTGAGATCTTATACGGTTCTATGTCATTCCGAGTTGTTTGCTCGGGTTTACTTTATGTAACGGGCCCTATTGGCCATGGGACATTTCTGTTCCACTAGGCTCATGCCTCTAGTATATCACAAAAAATGAGGGTATTTTAAGTTGATCCTCTCAGGGTTTACGATTACTATAACTTTTCGCCACGTCATGGACTGATCACCGAAAATCGCCGTTTAGATGGCGAGTCTTAGTGTGAGTGGTGACAACGGGAAAGCATCCACACAGAAAGCCCAAAAAGGGTAACCATCCTTGTTTAACTTCGACAATGACGCGGCAATGAAGGATAAGAGATAAAGACGTCTCACTGCCAAACAGGGAGAATCCGTGTGACCCCAGACTACGCCTACGACGCCGGAGGAACAAAGGCTGCATACATTAGAGACCCGCGAAAGCCTTAACTTCATTTGGCATGTGATTTCCACCAGACAGAATTAGCATCAAACCTGGCAATGAATCGATAAAATAAGGACAATTCAGCGTCTTAGTTGCCTGGGCAGCAGCGTGACGAAAGACTGCAGCACAGTTTTGGAGGTGAGCATGCATATAACCCAGGGGAGAGAGATGAACGCTGCTCTGAGGGAAGTAAGTTTGTCTTGAATTACATATATATAGATATATATATAAGCATAAAAACCAGGGCATTTTGCCCTCGATCCAAAGATTGCCTTAGCCGGAATGAAAACATCATTATAACCATTCAGCGTTGAACAGCAAGGCAAGCCTCACTGACCGCTGCCTTTTACTCACGATTACGTTTCTATAAACAGAGTGTATATCCAACAGGAACAGGGAGTGGTCATACACAGGCGGGAAAAGATAAGATGCTGCTGCAGCCAACACACGGAACACAGTCTAACTGTACAAACGCACTCGTTCAATCATACTGAGTCGATAGAAGATGACAGCACGATCGCCACCGTTCACAGTTCACTGCCATATCCTTAAGTGTCTCCAGCCAGCTAGTCGATCAGTCTTTCGAACCCCAACCACGGAGACGTGAAACACCTAGTTTACCTAGGTTTGCTGTCCATTTTCTCGTTTCACTTGCCATATCGCCTGTTGACTTCAACATGGCTTCGTCCATTCCTTAGGAGGAACAAAATAGGGCACGATATGGTAGATGAGTGTTCGCCACATGCAAAGCGTAATCAAACCAACGCTGTCAACTAAACTCCATACGCTGATATAAGGTATTCTCAGAATTGGCACCTAGTAATAGATTCCTGATCTTCACATAACTCACCCGGTCACTCCATCCAATCCTAGCTATACTACGTAAACATCGGTGGTCGAAAACCCCTAACCGACGAACACCTCCCACACGCATATTCCATGACTCGCAACTGTAAAACAAAACTGAGCACACTGCGACACAGTAAACACGACCTTTCAAATTCAGTGAAATATCAGGCCGACGTCACAAATGCTTCCGTTTAGCATAAGCTGCTCGAGCCTTCAAGATACGCGAGTTTACCCCTACTGCTGTGCTACCATCTTTCGACACGCAACTAAAAAGGTAGACGAAACCGTCTACAATCATCAGTTCCTCTCCGCTCAGCACCAAGTCCGGCATTACTGTTGCGTAATCCTGCAACAGCACTTTGCGCCTCGAAAGTTCAAAGCAAATGCCAAACCGAGCAACCGAACTCGGCAGTCCATCCAGCGCCCGTTGAGCATTGTTCGAAGACTCGAACAGACACACAAAATTATTTGCATAATCTAATCCCAGTTCGATTCCTACATCCCGGAGAAGCATCTTCCAAAGCATCTCCCATCACCTCGTCCATGACGAAGTTGAACAAGAATGGAGAGATGGCACACCCTTGTCGAACGCCACTAGTCGTTTCGAATGAACTTGATAGTTCACCGTATACCGTCACGCGACCATAAGTATGCAAGTACAATGCTCGCAACAGGTTTGCGAGCTTCGTTGGTATGCCCTTCCGGTGGAGAGCATTGAATAGCGCAATCAGATCCACGGAGTTCAAAGCACCTTTCGGATCCAGAAATGCTACGATCGTAGGGCGGCGATGCGTGTGGCGCGCTTTAAGTAATTGGCGAAGAGTGAATATCTGGTCGATGCAACCTCGACCTGGACACCGTTGCCAGTATTGGACGGGTTATCAGTGGGGACAATGGGGTTAGGCAAAGTTGGCAAAGGCATTGGGTTGGAGAAAGAAGACAGGTTGAATAAAAGGGCAGGAAGTCACGGGAGACTGATGACTAATTTCTCGGTTTAGACGCTTTTTCGATGTGGCTGGACGTCCTGGGTGCCCAGGTCACTGATCCATCATATGCCGGAGATCGTACAGTTAGCTTGGAATCAGGATGCAGCCAACTGCCCTAGGTTACTTACCAAAAACTATCCAACCCGGTGTAGAATGTTGCCCACTCACCGTCGCCCTCACATTTTTGTGGGAATGAATCCGCCACTAGTGTAACTATCTCCTAGTTAGTCAAAATATTTCGCGTGCTTGGAATTTATGTGGGTCACTGTCATTCCAAATTTTGGAGTCCTGTTTACTGGTTTTGCTGTTTACCAGCGTAGGAAGCCCTGGCGGCCATGAGATATGCCCCAATCACCATTCTTATGCATCAAGTGTGCAATAAAATTTCATCCCCAAGTGTAACTGAGACTCCGAGATCCCTAACCCAAAGTAGTTTTACTAAATGCATGCGCACTGTGATGGAGAATACCACACTGCATCTATGGATCACGGTACTAAAGAAGACCCGGAAACTCTGAAAGTTGCACAAAACCACAAGAGGTCTTAGTGGATCAACCGTGGTAACAAACTGGACGACAGGGAGTGGACCTCCATCACAAGAGTACGATCACAAATTTACACTAACAGCCGTTAAAACTTCCAAACTTGGCTTAGAATCCACGCTTTGGACACCACTTTATCTGCTTCCAATTGGTACCTATAGAGAGGGAGATTGACCGTGAAATCCAGCCACTTTATCGTGAGACTGAGTTGAACATGGTTCAACGCAGCAAACAGAATGCACAGTCTTCGGATGTAACTTGAAGCCTTTCCTGCGTCTCAATTTCCATCCTCGGTTTACATTTTGTGTAACAATAAACCCAATCGGTGTTTGCGGAGGTTACAAAGGAATCAAAAACGTGGGGGGAAGGATGTCCGAATTACCCAGTGTAAACGTCATGTGGACGTTCTCAGTAAACTGAAAAAACAAGTGACCAAACTAGAAAACCCTTTTAACAGATATAGACTGCCAAAAAACATCCTCCGAACACCAACGAAGCATCCTCTATAACGCTCACCTCTCCTTGTCAAGCAGTTCCGTCATTCGAAAATGCGTAGTTATATCCATGAGAAACGTCATCATGTTCTCACGAAGTAACCAATCCGAATTACGCAGGATTTCCAAAGATGGCTTCTCTTTGACAGAGGAAAATTTGGAGTAGAACTGTTCTTGATAGTTCTGATAAATCTTCTGTATTTGTTCCTCAATGCAATCAGCATTCGCTAGATAATTTTCGGACACGTCTAGGTGTCTTTTTTTTGTACGCCCACTAGGATCGCCAATGCAAACAGTGCTTGTGCCTAGCTTCGAGAAGAAGAAAATTACCAAGTAAAACTTACCACTACTAGTCCGTTCTTTCCGATGGTATGGCAACGAAGGAGACCCATCAATGCCACCAAGTTACCCAATTGCAGGCTATGTGCAGAGGGATCAATGCCGAGGTAAACAGAAAATGGTTCATTTTCGATAGCTTCCAGATATTTCCCACTGGAGGAAATCGAGTGTTTCTTAAGGTAACTCACCTACGCAAGGGAAGCAATTCATAAAAATATTTGTGTTCAATTAGCTGACGGATAGTTGTATGTGACTGAATGCGACGTGGGTGCAGATAAACTCTGTCTAGAATGCTTGGACTGAGAATAAATCTGAATGCACGATTCATCTGTGAAGATAAGAAATAAGGGAGGAATCGAGTTATTTTTTCTGAAATAACTGTAAATATTTAACCAAAGATACCACAGAAAAGATCAGGTCACTTAAAGAAGAAGGCAGTTCCTTCCCTATCCCATGATAAAAGTTCAGGGGACATACCCCACAGTCGCTAGGATCCACCATGGCCGTGAAACTTGCAGTGACACGGGACGACAAAAGAACCCAATTGGTCAGATGTACTAACCATGTATCGAAAAATTACCATCATCATTCAACATTAAACAGCAAGCAAAACCCCACCGACCAAGGCATTTCGAATCAAGTCACACATTGCAACAGAAATAATAACAAAGTAAACGACATAGGGAGTGAACCTACAGAAGCAGGAAGAGAAAAGAATGCCTCGGTAGCCAACATCCGAAGGGACAAATGAGCACTTTCCAATCGACCTGACTCGACAAAAGGTGGCAACACGATCTGCACTGTTCGTGGTTTATTTCTCTTTCCCTCAAGGTCTGGAGGCAACTGACTGTTGAATCTCCCGAAAACCAACCACGGAAAGATGAAACTTCTAGTTTACCTACGCTCAATGCACATTTTCTCATTTCACGTTGCCAATTCATCTACTCGCCTCCATATGGCTTCTTTCACTCCGTGGAAGGAACGAAAAATAGGGTAAGCTACGACAGAAGAGTACTTGCCATACGCAACATGTGACACGCTGGGATAAGGTCTTCTCAGAACCACCACCTAGTACTAGATCCCGAACCTTCATATTACCCACCCGGTCACTCCATCCAGTCTTGGCAATAGTGCGTAGACATCGGTGATCTAAAACCCACAAGCGAAGAACGTCTTCGACATGCACACTCCATATCTCCCATCCGTACAACAGAATTGAGCGCACTGCGGCACAGCGCACGCAACCGTTCAAATTCAGGGAACTACAGCACCACAGAATACTAACTCAGACGTACTGCTCCAATCGAGTACCCCAACAATTCCATGAGATGATCGACCTAACACATAGTACCCGTCGAGCCAGAACGTCTCTGTCACGAGAAATGTGTGGGAAAATTTGTGCTACACAAAAAAGAACAACTGTCTGCATGAGAAGGGAGAAGACTCCAACCGGATAAAGTGCAACGCAGAAATAAACAAGCTAGAAGAGTACCAGACTATGCCGAGCTAAAAACTGGAATCCACAAATATGATCCTAAAGATCATCATCAACACCATCATGACCATCGTCGCTCAGCGTTAAACAGCAAGGCAAGCCTCACTGACCGCTGCCTTTTACTCACGATTACGTTTCTATAAACAGAGTGTATATCCAACAGGAACAGGGAGTGGTCATACACAGGCGGGAAAAGATAAGATGCTGCTGCAGCCAACACA
>LUCM01010726.1:7646-56599 GCA_008360955.1 Fasciolopsis buskii
ATGCTGCCTTGGATCAGCACGCGCTGGACAAGCACTAATCTTAGGGTTCAGATAGGTTAAAGCCATGGTTTACTCTGCACTATTCTGGCTGTTCATAAATGACAATAGATGAAAACCACGGACAGTTATCATGGATCCAAACGAAACCGTAGGGATGCCATTTTACTCTAATGGCAACTCTGCGGGTGGGATTACTCTGTCGGAAAGCTTTTCGTTTATGTCTAAAAAAGGCAATTACCCATAAACGGTTCTCCGTACTTCAGGGCCTCGGGTGATAGTGCTCAGGCAGGCAGTCGTGCAAGTAGCGCAGGATTTCTTACGAAGGAAGCCATGCTGTCCACGGAAAATAAGGTTATGTTCCAGAAGGTGGGCTACAAGACTATTATTAATTCAGGCCGCTCCATGAATTTCTGGCACGATAGACCTATAGGGGTGTGGTTTATTGAGCGATAGTTTGCAGGGTCATAGCGTGAGCCCTTTTTGTAAGCCGGTATAATCACAGAGGCTTTCCACTGTGACGGGAAGGTGTGGCACTGATAAAACAAGTTGAAGGTGTTTGCTAACAAAACTGGGATATCGCTCCGACCTAATGCGAAGGCAGCCTGAGGCGATGAATCAGGTCCAGAGTGGCAGCCAATTTTGGTTTACCAACATCTGGCCTACGTCCATCGGAAGAAATACAACTGTTGAGTACGACTCTGTAGTAAAGCGAGATTGGCATGGGGTAGAGGGATTGTTATCGTTTACAAGAGCAGATGCAAAGAATACACCAAAAGATTCTGCGATATCCTGTGGGTTGTTTACATATCTGTTGTTATAAATGATATACGGGACTGGAGTAGCAGAGGACCCAGAAGTAGTTCTGCGTTTAAGCAGCTTGCCAGTGCTGCGTTTGGGTTCGGCTGGTTTAGAGCTTGTAGCTCCTGGTATTTGCTTCTGTGGTCCACCGATATTTCTAGGGTTTTAGTTAATCGACTTTTTTGCAGGAACAATAAAAAATCTCTGGCATTAAAAAGGCCCGCTGGAATTTAGCGAGCTTACAGTTTGTTCAGTCACGATAAGTTCTTTTGGGCGGCATGCTTAGCGTGCGGGACGGCGTAATGGCCTCAAGGCATTTGTGCAGGTTGGACTAGAACCTATCGGCGGCCGGTTGTACTTCTGTTGATAAAAAAATGTCCCAGTTTGAATTACAAACGAGAATAGTAAGGCGGTTCCAGCCATCTCTGAAATACGACCTTAGGTTAGGTTAGAGGTTGCCCAACTTAGCTCTAACTCAGACGCAATCTTGGATTGTGTTTAGCATGTAATCCGGCAGAAAGTAGCTGGTATATATTCGCTGACATAGATAGGGCAGCCACTTTCACGCTGGGCTTCACGGCTCTGCCTTAAGTATTTATAACGTTGTCAGGAGTGTGGTTATTGAGCCACGTCTAGGTGATAAGTATGAAATCAAAGTTCGACGAGAGTGTGGGAAGACGGATATATTTCGTTTTCTTTGAAATGGAGCGTGCACTTAACAATAGTAGCGAAAATTTTCCTAAAGAGCCGTTTCCGCCGATTTGTGTCATGGCGAATGGAGCTCGGTTTCATGTTTGTTGACCGTCTTGAGGAGAGTCAACTTTCTTAATTTCGACCAATTTTCTTTCATTTGGGGCTTACTTTATCTGAAGGAGTGTTACATCATTTGACTGGGGAATCGTCGGTCCGGGGAAACATGACTAGAAGCGGACGGTAGATGACCTGTCAGGCGAATTTCCCATGACTTCCGGTGGGCCGTTCACTCGTTGGCCGGGAGCATGTAATTCGTCCACGTTGCATTCAGTCACGCGGGACGTCTCCAAGGTGGTCATGTTTGCCATCGCACGTTCGGTTATATAGGGAGTGTAGGGTAGACCATTAGCATGGGAGGTAGGGCTGTAGGGGGCCAGTTTAGGAAGAAAAAAGGTTTGGCATAAAAGGCACAGATTTGTGAAATGGGGGACTTGTTAGTGTGTATGGGAGATACCGGTAATCAGGAGGAGCCAGTAAATTTGGTCTATAGTTCACGTGGTTTCCGGGTTTAAAATACACTTTGTTCCGTTGCATGTTGGGTGGCATCCACTGAGTTTGCTGTGGGGTTATGTGCAGCGAGATGGAGGGGTACGTGACGATGTTCTTAGAAGGTGTAGAGAAGAAACGAGTTTGGCCAAATAGTTGTCCATGTAATGGAAGCTGGGTAGCTGTTTTGAGGTGTGAAAGGTGGAAACCAGAGGACTTGAAGGATCTAGTCTGCCTTCGATATCTTGGTGCGTATGAAGTTCCATAGGTCCATGACCAACATCTAGTTCCAGTTAGATCCAACGGCGTCATGTTGAGATCTCTGATAGTTGAGAGTGTCTCATCGGAAACTGCCGGGATCATTCCATGCACTGACCTCTGGGGGGCGGACTCCCCTTCATATTTTGTCCTGAAATTGAGAAACTTTCATGTAACTCCAACTGTCACTTCTGTCATACTTGAGAGGGACAACTGTTACCGTTCATTCGTTTCAGTCGTCCCCCAATCCCGGAACTCATTAACTTCTTTCTCCAAACAGGAAACCTTGTATTGATTGCACTCCCTGGTGGCAACCGGACCACCTCCTCCGGCAACATGCAGCACACCAGACAATTTCAGGAGTGGGATTTGAGCTGTTTCATTCCCATTCTGCTTCCAATGAAATAAATGGCATTCGCAGCCATGAAGTGCATGGGGACAGCCTCTATTATTCACCGTGCATGAGCCACTTTTCATGGTCTCTGGGACCTGACTTTGAACTTTGCTGGCATCACCCCGTTTTACAGCTAGCTTCAAGTGCATTTTCGTTGATTTCCGCGGAAGACGTTGAACACTACTACATTTAGGCATGTGCAATTTAACCGAGTCGCTAACAATGAACTGCCATCACCGCTGCCATTGACAATGAATCAGCCGCTATTTCAGTGCCAAAAATCTGCATGTTTTTGTCCACGTCATTAGTTTTAATTAACTAATTTTGCCAAATTATGGGCGGTAGGAATTTACCGCGGTACTTTATTTTCATCGTAAATTGTTTTCGAATGAACATTGTCCTGAAGGGTGTCATCTTAGGTTTCTTCACTTCGTCCGTTCAAGGAATGGTTTAGGGATGGCTTTCCGCACGACACCATGGTGTCTTTATTGAGTGCCATAACTATTTTGAAATAATGCTTCCTTCGGTATGATAATGGTACCACTACGGCGGCAGAGCACCGCAGAGTTTTGTTGGTCACTTTCACTCAAGCCAAAATAAGGGATTTCGAGCAATTCAATCCTTCGTTTCGGTTATTTTCTGTTGCCATCACTCTGCGTGCACTGGCTCGAAAGATACTTTTGGTTCTGTTTGAATTCGCCATTAGTTCATCAGTGTTGGTACTACCGTAACGATATGTTGTTTAATGCGGTCGGCCCAACATAGGCATTGGTTTTTGAATTGTTTACTCGCAAGAAAAATATGAACTGAAACGAAAATGAGGAAAATGGGCGCAGTCCTTAATCTGCGGGAAAAAATAGTGCGGCTAATAGCCACTGCCCCAGGTTGGAAGATTCAAATCTAAATGACATTTGGGGCTCTTTTGAAGGCAGTTTTACCCCGTGAATTTGAAGCTAATTTGAGCGGGGCAATCCAGAAGGAGGGGTGGGTCCAAACTTAAAGAAGGTTTTGTATACCCCCCCTCATTCATTCATCAAACGACCTCGTCGGTGAATTGCTCTTTCATTCATCTCATTGGTGAGTTTTCAAAGGTGTAGGAGCGAGGCATAATATTTTTTCTCAAATGAACTCTGAGAGAGGGGGTGAGCTTTCAGTGAAAAATTCAACAACCAAGCCTGAAGCAAGCTTTTGAACGACAGGAATGAATCACAGTCAGTGCTGATTACCTCCAGGGGATACAGATCATAGGATTGTAGTGAAGGCCGCTCTCGGTGACTATTCCAAACATTGCCAGCTGCGTGGTGAGAAGGATTACATTATGTGGCTACGGTACAATAACAGAATGGGACTGCGTGTGACATTATCCGATGGAGTCTTCTCGAAAAATGCTTGAGAATGTTCAACGGCTTATGCATGAATTCTAAAAGACCGTCTTGCTGGCTTATTGCTGGTGATGAGAAAGATAGATGACCTTTTAGTCGGGACCTGAAAAACTTGTGACAGTCTACTCGGGGTAACTGAGTACTTTCGTTAATGAACAGCGGTTGGCATGGTGCACTAAGAAATGAAATACTGACATGTCATCATTCATGAGAACTTTCCAGCCTGCTGAATAAAGCTTGGCCCTACTGATATTCTGTTGGATGGCACTTTTATCTGTGCCCCCCTGGTCGCGTCATCAACATAAATCGTAATTTTGGACGGAAGGAACAGAAGCAGGTTGTCGATATAGACTAAAACTGATGTGGGCCTTAGAAACGAGTTTCTTGGTGTACAGCAGGAAGTTGTCGGTCTCAAGGTGGCTTCAACCACCTTGACGGCAAAACTGCATTCTGTAAAAAGACAAAGCAGTAAATCTAACAGAGTCCCTGAGATTCTGCGTGCTCAAACTCATACGCTGAGTGAATCTAAGGGAGCCTCGTGGAGGGCCTTTGCAAAGTCCTTGAATAGGGCAAGTGAAATCTGTCGGTTATCATAGGCTTTGATGAGGCTATCCATGCTGGTGATGGGATACTTGCCTGAGAAGAAGCCACGCTTGGATGCAGGAAGGAGCTCACAAATTTGTAGGTGGGAAAAATGGATAAATTCAATGTTCATTCAAAGATTTTACCTGAGATACCTGAAGAGAATTTGCCCGTTGCCGTTCTGTACTTTAATGCCGAGAAGTCCATCTTCACTCATTATTTTCGCTCAAAATTGATTTTTTTCAGCTTGCATTTTCGATTTCATGACGGCAATGTTCAAATTCTGAGATTGTTCATCAACACTAGACCCAAGCTGAGAGCAATAATTGTATCCTGCCCTTTACGGCCAAACTTGGATCCGATGATGCTTCTGTTTCGGCCTCTGTCTGCGGCCCATCGATCACCCAAGCCAGAATATTCCCCTCTGTTACGTTTCAGATCCTGCGCACAGGCTTTACCCATGGTTACCGGTTCCGTCTTCACAAAGGCAAATCCAAGTTTGGTGGCTTTTATGCTCTGCAGCGCAGCAGCTAGCCTGATTTCGCGCTGTAGAACCGGTCGGGGTAACGCATTGACAACCCAGACGATACCGCTGATCGCAGTGGATAATTTACTCAGAGGGATCTTCACTATTGGCCACAAACACGGTGACTATTACCATTGAAATGACGCTTGCAACCGTCTGTCTCCCGGCCCACACTACCAGCTAAGACCGAAACCTGCGACAATAAAATTGACAGCATAGGGTTTATTCATGGCTAGTGCATTTAAGACCTGTATTTATTTCTCACAATTTATTATTCCTCTCCATTGCATTTTTTAGTCTATTTCGCCGCCAGCAGTCTTTAAAGTGCCCCTGACTCTCCGTGCAAATTCATCATAAAATCTTATTCTCCAAGCAGTGTGACATTGTTCTGTCCATTGTCTTCGCCCTCATCTTCGGCATTTTATCGGCCCTTTGTGTTTGTGAAATTCGCCTATTTTATCTACGTTGCACGAAATCCTGTTTGGTTTTGCCTAATTTCAATCGGATCATCATATTCCATCTGGGTTTCATTTGTTCGGTTTGAACTTTCTGCCCAATACGCAAATCTCTTAATTTCCGGGGATTCTGGTCATATTGTGCCATCGCTGATCGCACTTCAGCCATGGTTTGCGTTGGTACACTTAAACAAGACATGTCTCGCAGTTTGCTGCTAAAAAGCAGTCTCAGAATATACCGCATAGACTTGCAAAATAATTTGTTTAGTCTGGATTTTTGACTGGCATTATTGTGCGTTGCATATTTTATTGCAGACCCCGATCGAGCCTTAGAGCGTGCCTGCCGAGTAATCCAAATTAGTACAGGAATCTTCGTGTCCTTCATGATTTCCTCTGCGTCGCCGTTTTGCAATTTTGGTCTTGTCTTGCGCATGCCCATCACAACTCGAGAATCAGACGCTATTATTATTATTAGTGCTTTTCCACATGGACGGGTAGATACCGTTGTCCATATAAGCCTGAAAGAGTAAACTAAGCGGAGAAAATGGGATTACCGCTTTGTTTCAGTATGCCAGGATGAAGTTCATGAGGTCCCACGGCGCGCTGTTCATTCGAGAGGGGGAGACTTTGCAGGGCTGAGCCTGGATTGGTTGATAGGTGGCACTAGGCAGAAACTAATGGGATCATATGAATGGTAGGATGGGATTAGTTTGACTAGTCATCATCTTGGTGATTTGCTTCCGTGCTACTCCAAAGCAAGTGTTATCTATTTGTAGGCACGGCAAACAGGCTTGAGCATGATTATCCAGATGTATTTTTACGATACCCGTGTACAGAAACCCAAAATACTTCTGGTTCTGTGCAGGATATCTTGACGGAAGCCTAAGAATCTCTCACGTAACTTTGTTGGTCGCGTTTACGAGGAGCATGGAACTGGTATTAGTGAATATCAATGTGGGCATCATAGGAATGGTTATGGATGCGCGTTTGGTCCACCGGGTCAATTGAACTCTGTGCCACTCGAATTTAAATGAACTAAAGGCCAGGCTATATAGGCAGGTAACGCTCGACGAGATTCGTGCGACACACTAACGGAGCAATGAAGGTTTGATTCAGTTCGGTTCGGTTTTCACAGGACAAGATTTGGCCCACCTCATGCGATTGTCCAGATTTCCTTCGGTAGTATGCACTACGGTAGGACATTCACCTCCTCCAGTTCAGCTCAATGGGTCCGGCTAAAAGGAATAGAGAATAAAATGCCTCACCTTGCTCTGATCGAGATATTTCTATTCGCAAGCGTTTGCGAACAAAATGAGGGACCCAGGAAGAAAAATCAAGAACGTGCAAACCTGTTACTACTTATTGCCTTACCTCGGGGCAAACCGCATCCCACTTCCGAACAAAAGCTCTTGTAAGCAAAACCATGATTGACATGATTACGAATTCTTCAGCCCGTCTATTCCATATATTTACGAATCTGTTTTTAAAAAGTACAAACTAACTAACATTATAGGTCGCTCTTGCAAGCTTTTTCCTATGAACACATAAGCAAGTCGCCTTATTACTGTAAGAAACCATATTGGCCAAGACCTGACAAACTGTAACAAAGCTGAAGGTCTTTATCGAGCCCCTCCAGTGTCTCCATCCATATAAGTCGAACAGTCGTTGGTTGTTGAATTCTCACCCTGTTGCGCAACAATTTTTGTAGCTAATCGCTGCACCTGTTCAGGCGAAGCGGTATCCATTTTTGAGAAGGGACCACGCCAGCAACCAATATTTCAGGTGAGATCTTACTACGGTTTTGTTTAGGGGTATAAACACGCTTTTGGCAGATCAGGGTTGACTTCAATGTAAACAAGTAAACTATGGTCCTTTGAGCTTCCGCAGCACATCTGCTCGCAAATTTCGAGCCTGAAATGGTGAATATTCATGGTTTCTTCATATTGCTGACTGCAGCCGTCTCATTTCTTCGGGTTTCGAATAAAACAGCCTGTTGCACTTTTCCATGTAAGGCCATGAAATTATTCTTATTCATCCGCCGGTTGGTATTTGATCAAATTAAGCTGGTGGTTTTCTAGTAGGGGCCGGGTTTTGCCGTACTGAAATCCAATGAACGTTTTCATGGTCCCAGTCCTGTTACTTTTGAGAGTGAATTCTAAAAAGGGCCTTCCGAATGTCAGCTTAGGGTGTCAGCACTGAACCAACTAAAGCCGGATGAGCTAAAGTTGCCGGTGATCAGGACTTTTCCTATGAAGCTAAGTAGCATCACGCTGTCCTGAGTGTTTCAGCCTGTATGTCTGAATACCACATTGAAATAAAATAATCATGCAAGGGTAAGGAAATGTGAATACAGTACAGCGTACTTCTCCATAGAAGGGAAGTTTGAAATTACGATAGACAACGGATTTGCCTCACTACTGTGCGGCTCCCTCAGCCAGACTCTTACTTGAGTCCCGTCCAATAGCCAAAGGAACATGGATGGCTATTTCCGAGTGATGAATGTCAGTGGTTAGCCAAGTTTCTGTGAGAGCCATTAGCTGGTGCTCATTTTCTAGAGACAGCGGTCACTTTGCCGTCGTTCATTTTGGTGACCCTCAAGTGGTTGCAACAAATAACTTGAGCTCATATTCGGGAGTTAATGCAGGACTACAAGGGAAACGTGAATCTGGGGTTGCGGGGATGACTCTGAGACGCTGAGATGGTGGAGGCCCTTAGTTGGTGCAATGCTACGGTGGTGACGGCCCTTGTTATGTCTGGCTGGATGGTGATGCCGGGTAAGAAAATTCATTCGTCCAGGTGGCAGGACGCACAGGTTTGATTTGCCCTCCTGACGTTCTAATGAGACAGTGACGCTGAGCCTGCTTGGACTTCTCCACCACTGGGGTGCTAAGGTCCACTTGGATTTTGCTGCTCGCCTAGCATTTGTTAGGAGAGCCTCGGAATGAGAAGAGTGCCTGGTGCTTCTACAAGTGGTCTCTCATCCGAGGATCTGAGAAAGGTCACAGTTTCTGTGTCCCTAGTGATCTTAGTGTGGAGTGCCTTAGACTTTCATCTGGCCCAATTACTGTGCTTTTGCTACAGGGGGAGACAAATCTTTGAATTCACATTAGCGAGGACGCAAGCTTGGGTTTCGAGGCTGTGTAGCTGTATCACAGGAAAGAGAACTAGTTCCGAGCAGTTAACCTCCCTGACTTCCTGCCGGTCATATATAATCTCGCAAGAAATTGACTTATCTGTTGTGACTTCCTCGGAACCTTTCAACCTTCTGTTTGCAGTAGCGGATCATGGAAATCAGTTTCAGTACGTAGTCCCCGAATCTCATGTTTCCTGGAGTTCTGTGGAATATGTAAGATATCTTGGAATTAAACCCGTTGCTTTGTGAGTTAGTGGGATGGGGTGTTCGGGAGGGTCAAAAATCTGCCCGAAAACACCCATGGCGGAATGACTCTATGTGTAACTTCCCAGATCTCTTGGAGCACATTTAAGCTCCACTGACTATTTTTCATTGGTACAGGATTTCCCTCTGGGAGAAATTGCACATTTGATCTTCGGCCCATGCAGCCGAGAAGGATTTCGAGGTAAAGTTCTTCAGACTGGAAACCCCATCTCTTGGCGAAGCTATGGTTGCTTTTAACTAGATTATTTCTACCCCTTGCCTATCACTCTTCTTCTTTAGAATGTCTAGATACAAGATGTTTTCTGTGACCTCATTTTCGGGGTTTTAGGGCAAGATGTTTGATCCAAGTATGTTCTTCTCAATAATGGAAAGGGTTTCATTGTCAGAAAACTTAGCTCGTGTCCCATGCTGATGTCTGGAGTGTATATTATTTCTGACTTTTATGTGGGGTGGGAAGCTGGTAAATAAGATTACAAAAGAAGCCCATCTTAGAAAATTTCTGTGGGAAATGGGACATAGTGAAATAACCAACGTTGGTGTAGCTTTAACCAAGATAACTCCCTGCAGTGCCTAGTGTGGGTGGCTGATGACGGGTGGAACACACGTGGCTTTTATCGAATTACCATCAGATTCTCCACGGAAACACTGATTCGCTGTGGTCATTTTGTGAACCACTGTGAGCTTATTGGACAGGGGCTGTTGGGCCAGGTGTTTACGTTTTGAGTATGGTGGAGAGCGATAAAAATTCCGCTGAGAATGCGATCAAGTTTATCTCTTCATGACAACTACGAAGCTTCTCTGTCGTTATCACGACCAATACTGCAGCTGTTAACTTTAGTTTTGGACATTAAAAAGGGGTCACCCGTCGGATGGGGAAATATCAGTCTGCTTCGACGTCAAACGTCTGCCTCGACAGGGGTGCATTATGTCGCTGCAGGTTGTCCAAGTCAGTGCCATCGAGGAACAAGTGCATATGTGCAGCTTAGAGTGAATTCTTTTTCAAGGGCTTCCTGGGATCCCTTATCTACGTCCCTTTACTCACCTTCCAAAGATTTAAAACATTGATTTTCACATAGGCAGCTTAGTGGCTCGTCCAGTTCTGCTATTTTCTTGAAAAAAACTGCCCAAATGTCACTTTCCATGGTGCAAGCCATGATTAATCTGTATCTGATATGTCAAGTAGAGCAACTGTCAACGATAGAATCCACCTTCGTGTCATAGATGCAAGGAGCACCATAGTCGGTCCAGCTTCGGCATTTCTAGTGAATTCTGCTTGAATACTTCATACTGAACACTAAATTTATCTGGTAGTGACTACAGTTAACAAAAGCGTAATTGTGAGAATGAACATCGATATTTCGCAAATCTCGCTAACGTCTGTCTGGAATCTAGCTGTGGTGGCTTTCGTCTGAAAATTAGAAACCAGACGTGAATGAAGAAATCGACAAGCAGGCCGTATCCTGCGGAAGTTTTGACAACGATGTTCAGGAAAATGCGAGGACTTTGGGGCTGACTCGAATCCGGTGCATAAGAAACCGATCAAAATGCCACATTTAAAAACCCTCTGTCGACAGAAAAGAGAAGGCCTGTGTGTACAACTGGATGCGAGAAATGTACTGTATATATCATGGTACCGACAAAGCAACGATGCAACAGTACATGTTCAGGCAAATCACTCCAGAGAGACGCCGACTGGTAGGAGCGATTGGAAAGCGAGGATTCTCGAAAAGCGTAGCACAAGCGGAGCCGTGCGGATCTTGCATGCGCTAAAACAAGTGCAACCGAACAAAAGTTACAAAACTGACATCAAGTGACAAAGCTCTTGGAAAAAGCGATGTCTTAAAACAGTGGATTTTCTCCGACAAATCGATAGCAAAACCATCTCGCCTCTCGAACGCTGAGGAAGCTTTTAAAAGTTGCGTGAAGTGATGTATAGCGAGATTTATTCAAAGCGGACTCCGTTTAGCTTGAACGAATGTACACGTTCTGGGCGATCCAATGTAGAACACTGAATGCTGGAGTCGCTGGGTTACTTGAACTAGGAAATGGTCGAGTGTGAACCAGGTTGTTTTCTGACATGTTTGCGAGAACCGTCCTGCATGTGATACCATACCGATGCTGTCCAGAAGTCGCCAAACGGTAAAGCCAGAAATTATGAAAACCAAAGTGAATTGTTTGAAAGCGAAAGGTCGAAGGCGATCAACGCAGGCCACAGATCTGTTGATGGAGCTAAAATTCATGTAGGATTTCATATAACCAGCGAAAGAGCGAATTGAACGGGGCATGAAAAACAAAAAAGGTAAGAACCGCTGCCGCATCTGCAATACATGTACGATAATGACGTGTAACATATGGAGATTGTGTCAGATACAAACAGGGGTTAACACTGCATGCAGTTGGAAGATCGTATTTGTCCTGTCAATAAAAATAGTCTGAGAAAAAGACTTTTCGACGGAAGTTTGCGATAGAAGCCTCGTCTGCGGTCGTCTGTGTAACGATTCGCTACTTACCCGTATGTGAGGCAGTGAGCTCGTTCGAGAACGCAGCAAAATCAGTCGGTTACTAGCTTGCATGTGTTGCTATTGGAAGCGGTAGCATGCAGATATAGTTACAGGACCTAGAGTGACACGGACACGTCTTCAGATAGCCGTGAGGCGTTAGCATCGAATCTGAAGCAATTAGAATTTACGGTATCATCAGCCAATGCAACTTTGAGATAATCGAACCTAGCCGTATCGATGCGACCGAGTGGCTTGAAGAATCCCTCGTGCAGCCACAATATCCTGCCGAATGCAAATCTTGCGGCAGGGCATTGAATGTCCCCCCTTAAGCAAGTTTCAATACCTAGTAGAACTACCGGCGCCAATGTGGGTTCTCTTGGGATTTGAGAGCCGCTTTGAGTTGGCGATGAATGTTTACGCTAAACCAGTTTGTAAAAATGCAGGTGACTCTGTGTGCATCCGAGCAAGCTTCGGAATTCGTTAGTTTAATTGGGAATACAGCACTGCAAAATGCGTCGAGTGTTGTCACAACATGCTCGGTCATGATGAAATTTGGGATGATATATGAATTAACATGGATCATCAATAAGAGAAGGCCACAAACGCAAACAAACTGAGAGTAACGGGTATGCCATAGTTGGTTCAGCAATTTAGAAGTTCGAAAAGCGATCCCGAATGTGTCTTCATTCGGATTTTCAAGCTGCGGTTAACGAAACCCTGCTAGTAAGAACAGAAAATGCCAGAGCCAAAATTGGATACGACAGATTTATTTTGGATATTGTGTTGCGGAAGGAACACTGACACGATAATACACGACCAAGCAGGCCACGACAGGGATGTCGAGTGTCCGGAACGATTCAAAAACCGATTCTCAAGAGCAAGCGAAGTGAACATATTCTTTGGCAAAAAATTGGAATGGAATACCAGGAAAACTGAATAATGCCCAACTCTTAGTGTAGCTCTGGCTGGTTCCATGATGATGGCACATCTACGGAAAAGACACCTATTTAGGATCATGTTCGAAACCATCAATATTGCCCATATATTCATGATATTCAAAAATGTTGACAGAAAAGGAACAACAATTTTGTCATCAAACTTCTGAAGCTGGTTCAAAAGACGCTGTAGCGGAACTTGGATTTGTTCCTCCGGATAGTTTGTTTAATCGAACGTTGACTGTCAAGCGCAGTCGCCAGTTGCGCATTACTTACGCACGCTTCGCTGGCGTGCTTCTGTCAAAATATACACAACCTGCTATCGCTTCCGAATGTCTTCTCCTTGTACCGGTCAAGTGTCAGGGTTGCCAGTATGGCAATCGTGCAGATTCCAGTAAGTGATGCGCAAGTGGTTACAAAGGTTGAGGGCAAGCAAACGTAATAAAAGATTCGCGGTAGGACAATCCGTTTTACAAATTGGTGAGCTCGACGTGATTGGCCAGTCAGATGAGTCTCTATTTCTTTTGCTGGAGCCCGACCTGCCTTTTTTAAGGTTGAATTTCACCGGTGGTTTTTTAATTTGTTTGCAATTTGCTGTTGCATGTTGATCCTTGCTGGCTAAATTTTTCTACCGCATTTTTCAGTGTCTTTTGCTGTCGCTATTTGTCTCGCTTTAAAAACACACTATTGCCAGACCCAATAGTAGGTTCCATAACTCTCCATATACCGTGGTTCATGTCATCCGATCCTCAACTCCGGTTTACTTTACTTGAATTGGATTTCGATAATTGCAGAATCACTAGCGTCGCCAGCCGTTTAAGATGAGTGGCTGGCCATCTTCCTCCAGATGAAATTTTTCAGGTCAGGGATATCATTGTATCTTCACGTAGTTACGACGCGTTGAAAGAGGTGGTTGTGTCTCGGACTGCTCATACAGAAGGTCAGCGCATTCGACAACTACTTCCAGGGATGGAGCTGGGAAATAAAATGCCCTCAAAACTATTGTGGGAAATGCGGCATCTAAGAGACGCGACGTTCGGCGACGACCAGATGCTAAACAAGCTGTAGTTTCAACGGCTACCATGACATCTGCCTCCGTTGCCTGGTACTGCCCGCAAATATTCACCACAAGAAACGGCCAAAATTGCTGATGACATCATGTCGCTCTATAGCACGGGTGCCTCAGCACTGATTACCCTTTCATTCCCCAGAACCGCATCTTAAACTTTGTGGGACGAATTAACAACCATTCTGACGAGGGTTGACGCATCGTTACAGCGGCTCACAGTCAACAGAGACCGGCAACGAGATGGGTTCAGCCCGCGTCGCGGCGGGCGCGGCAGCCCTTCTTCCAAGTGACCTTTCCTGCCATCCGCGAAGCTACTGTAAGTATCACAACCGCTTCTGAAGCTTAGCAAAACATTGTGACACCAGTCGCACATTTCTGGGTAAGAAACAGGGAAACTACTTTCCCGGTTCGTGGTCGCGGCACAGGATACCGGGCTACCTAATAATTGTCGTCTCCCTAACGTCAAAGACTCGACGACTAACAGGCCGCTCTTGGGGGCTACATGTGCCGAGGTTAGCATTAGCGCCCGCGAATCGAGAAATTTGATCACTGCACAAGCAGAGACGGTGCGGGCTGCGAACGGCACCGACATCCACACGTAGGGATATCGTTCCCTTATCCTCGATCTAGGTCTGAGTAGTAAACTTCGTTGGATATTCATCGTCACCGACGTCCCATACCCCATTATTGACACAGATTTTCTCTAGCATTTCGACCTGGAGTCGACGCTTGACACAGGAAAATAATAGACCGCCAAACGTCGCTGATCGTGACCGGCTCGTACGCTGCGGTCAGCTAAATCACGCCCCAGTATGCTAAACCGTCAGCTCAGCAGCCATAAAACGAGCTACATTGCGACTACCCGGGCATACTGCGAAACATCGGGTTCACTTCCAAACGCCGCTACTAAGGTAACTCACGATATAGAAACCACAGTTCCCCAACATTTAGCAGGTCTCGTCGCCTAGATCCTGACCAGTTCCGCCTGGCCAAGGCGGAATTCAACCACATTTTGAAACTGTGCATCATCCGATTTTCCAGTAGTCCTCGGGCCTCTTTACTTTACGTGGCCCTAGAATGCAGTGGCGAATGGCGACCATGTGTGGACTACAGAGAGCTTGACAGAGTCACCGTTCCCGATATTCAGCCGGTTCCTCATAAACAGGACTTCACTTCTTATCTCTCCAACTGCAGGGTCTCCAGTAGAGTAGATTTAGTTCGAGCATACAAGCAAATCCCCTTAGAGAATACAGACATAACAAAAACAGCCGTGACCACACCTTTCGGACTGTTCGAGTTCGTGAAGATGCCTTTCGGGCTCAGAAATGTGGCTCATGTCTTCCAAAGGTTTATGCGCACACGCGGTTTAGAGAACATGTATACGTACATAGACGATGTCCTAGTAGCTAGCCGCTCGAAGGAGCAACACTCCACACGCCTACGTGCTCTTTTTGGCCGCCTCAACAGACATGGCGCAACGATTAGCGCCTCGAAATGTGAGATTTGAAAGCCAAGTGTCTCATTCCTGGGGCATATAGTCTCGTCCTTAGGTATAGCTCCACTGCCGGATGAGGTCACTGCTATTCAGAGCTATCCAGAGCCTCATTCGTATCGGCAGTTACGGCAATTTTTCGGCCTAGTTAACTTCTACCGGCGTTTCATTCCTATCTGCGCGGCAGCAATTACCCCCCCTTACAGTTCAGTTACGGGCAGTTGAGCGCAAGTTCGCATTCCCCGAGAACGCGAAACAGGCTTTCATTTCCGTTAAGGATGCTACCACCAAAGTAGCGCTACTCGCACATCCTGACCCGAGAGCCCCCAATCTCTGATAACCGACGCCTGAAACACTGCAGTCGGAGCTGCACTTCAGCAGTACACCGACGGTTCTTGGAAGCATTTAGTATGCTTTTTTCAAGCGACTGAAGCCGGCAGGGTCTAGATATAGCACGTTTGACAGGGAGTTGCTCGCCGTCTACCTAGCTGTCCGACAATTCAGGCACGCATTAGAAGATCGCCCATTCAAGATGTTTGCAGACTACAAACCGCTGGCATACGCGCTGCATTCAGCGTCTGACTGGTATTCGCCACGCAAGATCCGCCACTTAAATTTTGTTTCACAGTTCACTGTGGACATGTGACATTTCTGTGTGGTAAATAACTCCGCCACTGAGGCACTTTCTCGTATATACCAGCTTCGTTTGCCTCCAACACCGAACGTCGATCTCGATGATTTGGCACATGCTCAAGCGATGCAACCCGATGTCGACAAACTTCGACGAGCAGTTCGTTAAACTCAAAGATCGTACCTTTCACAGCGCCGCAGAATTCAATTCTTCGTGACGTATCGCAAAGTCGTCCAAGGCCGGTGGTTCCAGCGGCTCATCGTTGTACCACATTTTTGGTGTTACACTACCTCTCCCACCCGGATGTGGCTGCTTCGACGAGGCTAGTAACAGAGCTTTTTGTGTGGTTCAGCGTCACACATGACGTGCGCCAGTGGTCTCGCGTCTGCTTCCAATATCATAAAGCGAAATTCCATCGGCATACCAGAGCCCTGTTGGCTTCTTTCCCCGAACCAGAGACACGTTTTCACCACATACATGTTGATCTCGTAGGCCTACTCCCGCCGTCTCACGGCTGTCTACATACTCACCTGTGTAGAGCGCTTTACTCGCTGGCCACAGGCCATACTAATTCCCTACGGTAGAAGAGACCATAAAGGCTCTCTTGTCTGGTTGGGCAAGGATATTTGGCTGCCCCGCTATAGTGACCACGGAGCGTTTTCAATTATGATTGAAACACTTGGGTGTAAGCATATTAGAATAATCGCCTACGACCCACATGCTGACGGTCTGGTGAAAAGATTCCACCGGCAGCTAAACGCTGCTCTGCGAGCTATGGCAGTGGTTTTGGAGCGAAATAGTGTCGTTAGCCCACTTAAGCCTTCGCAGTTCTGTTAAGGAATAAATGCGCGCTATATCAAACAAGCTTGTGTTTGCTTGCACGCTCCGCCTCCCCGGGAAGCTGGCGTCATCGTCGAGATCCGCGCATTTCAACTACGGTGACTATACCAAACATATCGCTCAACACATACGAATGCTTCATGCAAATCCACCAAGGGACTAACGACATTCGGGCTACACTAAAGCCGCACTGGGTACTTCAAACCATGTTTTGTACATGCTGATGGTGTCCGACCACCACTAAAACCATCGCATACCGGCCCTTTTCGCGTGGTAAAGCGGTCCTAAAACGTTCATTTTTCGACTTTGCCGGCCGTCACGACACGGTGTTTGTCGGTGGCATTAAACCTGCCACCATGGAATGCAGGTCTAACTACGGGCTCTTTTTATCTGCTGAGTCCCGTAAACCTGGCCGAGCCCAGCCATTACCAGCGCCGCCCTATGATGCGGCTGGTGGGGCTGAAGCCACAAAGCCACCAATCACACCCGACGTCGCGGATATGCGAAGATGCCGTAGCGGTCTCGAGGTAAGGCAGCTCGTGCATTTCTTCGATTTTAATACCATTTTGACATCAGATGGTTGATTGCTCTCCTGTCTTAAGTGCGTGTCTGTACTTAGTAGGATGACATGTTTGTCGCGGTAATTTGTGCGCTGATAGACATGCCGCCCCAAAGGTACACCGACATCGGCAGCACCGACCGATGTTAAGTGCCCGCCAGCAGGTCGAAAATCCACCGGTGCTCACGAGCACCGTTTCCACAAGTTTGTCTTTGTCTTACCCTCTCTTAGAAGAATCCCATTGCGGAGGCGATTCCACGGACTCCAGCACGACAACCATCGGTCCCATGGTTGACATCATACTCGTACAAGATGATGAGGAGAACCCGAGGTCATACACTCATATTCGGCCCGCCTGGCGAAGATTCTGAAAGAGGGCGGGACCCGCGGGACGAGGTCAGATCCACCGTTTTGACCGGCGCACATCAGGCGGGAAGCTTGGCTGCAGCGGGGTGCGGGCGCCGCTAGGCCGGGGGATCGCACCTCCAGTGTTTACCTCCTAACCGTGTTCTTCAGGTTAAGTGTCCGGCGCACGGTCAGCTTTCAACAAACAACACCCACGGGACCACCAACAGAACAGCAAATTTTGCGATTGGCGATCAGTGCCGAGTCCAAAGACATCCGTCAATTTTAGGCTGGTACCGTATGGTCCCAATCGAAGCTGTTCTCCGACGGTCTTCTAGGAGGCTCTCGGTAGCGGAACTTGGGTTTGTTCCTCCGGATAGTTTGCTTAATCGAACGTTGACCGTCAAGCGCAGTCGCCAGTTGCGCATTCCTTACGCACGCTTCGCTGGCGTGCTTCTGTCAAAATATACACAACCTGCTATCGCTTCCGAATGTCTTCTCCTTGTACCGGTCAAGTGTCAGGGTTGCCAGTATGGCAATCGTGCAGATTCCAGTAAGTGATGCACAAGTGGTTACAAAGGCTGAGGGCAAGCAAACGTAATACGAGATTCGCGGTAAGACAACGCGCATCATGAGCGGCTTTTTCTACAGCATGCATAAGGACATCATTCTGACGAAATTCAACTCCATCGGCATTCTCTACAAAGTTATTAATCACTTATTGAGAGATAGCACGTGAATTGATGAGGACAAAATGTAAAAATATATGCTGATAGAGTTCCAATAGTGTGCTGGTCGTAGTTTTCGGCATCGATGATCCATCCACGGAGGCTGAAGATAAGAATCTTTGAACCTGTAGGTTTCTTCAGAATTTCTTCGGATTCGGTAGTAATTCAAGCCTGCTGTATTAGACGGCAATTAATGGTCAAGCGGTAACTACTGCTTACTCGTGGGGTTTTTCATCGAACATTTGTTAGGTCACAATTGGTCTAGCCCAGTATAATGATTCCACTGACATGGGAATAATTTCCTTGATCTAAAGCGTCTAGTATTCTGGAGATCGGCTGACGGGCACCATAAGGAATAATGCAGTGTTTAAGAAATGTCGGATCATTGACCATTTTAAGAGCAACGGGGTTACTTCCATGCTGCCAGCAGTTTGAGAAAGTTTAACAATTAAATCCTTCAAAATTCAAGTATGAGCTGGTGTTTTGGAGTATAAATAACGCAAATGTCCTGATCAGCTTTCCGTATCAAGTTATGAAAATGGACTGTTTCAACTGCCTCAGTGTCCACTAGGCGAACTTGTGCTAACAACAAAGTTTTAGTTCAGCTTATTTGGGAGACATCAGAGCCATCAGATAAGCAAGAATTTTGATGTGGTTATTGACTACTTTCCTCAGAAATGACGGAAAAAATGCACTCTGTTTATTCTCATGAGCGTTTTCATTAGTATTGCACCACATCTCAAAGCGATCAAGGTAGTCTTCGATTTCTCCAAATGACGAATTAACATCCAGATGTTCAAGAACAGAACTCTGCTATGCGAGGTTTGTTTAAAATGCGAGGCCAATGTGATACTGTGAATTATTGACGAATAAAAGATTTCGCGGTGTGTAGGCCTAAATCACCAAACGAAATCCCAATCCGAGTAAGAAGTTTATTCGTAATTCAAATGAAAACTTGCATGAATCATAAATCAGTTCAGTTACCACCACTTCAATGACTTTCTCTGCTTTTGTTCCAAGGGTCACCTGCACTGGCAGGACAAAATCCATGAAGGAAGAATAATATTTTCTTAGAATGGTGTGCCACCCTGATATAGACCCTGATTCATCTGCTCCATCTTCTTTCAGTAGAGTGCCACATCCAGACTTGTGCTATAGCTATCAATTTTTGATTTGCTATTTGTGTTGTGCACAAGACCCAAAAAGAGGCGTCGCACTACGAGCGATAAAATGGTTGAACTAATTCCTTACAAATCTGTTTCTGAACAATAAAGACGGTAAAAATCTTTAGTTTTTCGTAAGACTGCTGTGCAAGCGGAGCGTTTGGGCCCTTATTTACAATGACGATGCCGACATTCTGGATGCAGCATAAATTCACCCTTTCTCCAACACCCGGTCACCTTACAAAAGGTCCGCTACCCCGGAAGTTGAAAGTTTTCTTCATAAAGCCGTTCAGTCTCACGCAGTACATCAAAACCGCATCTGCAGTTGGTCCAGTTGATCTGCCTTTCACTTTTCTCAATTTCGGAACGAGTTTTTCTTTCTATGTAATCAATGTACTCGCTATCGAATCTATTGTTACCGATGGTAGCCCATCTTCACGGAGCTCTGCATTCATTGTTCCCAACCCAAAGCACACAAAATGGAAAGAGTGTATGGCCAACCGGAACGCATACTATCGATACAATTCTGGACCGCCTAATTAGGAGAGAAAAAAATGTGACATAAACTGAACCGCTGGCATCTTATAATAGCATTTTTTGTCTTGATGGCAATAATTCTTCTGCATCCAGGTTAACTGAAAACGCTGTTCTCAATCGTTTATTTTCATCCCTAACTAACTATTCCGGTATGCATTTTGGCAAAACAGGTGTAACCTGGACCAAGTCACTTGGCTCCTGCGTTGAGATAAAGATTATAAACAGCTCCGTGAAATCAGTCCCCTTTATCTTCTCAAATTATTACTTTGCCTTGTACTCGGTTCGCCTTCCCTTCCATTTCCATAAGCTTCATTCTCGAATGCCGCTCTTCTGTACCTCCGCGGTTGAAGTACTGCTTTCCCCGTAGCTAATCAAAACTTGTTTATCACTTTGTAGTAGCACCGATTTCTCGGGGAAAATCCACTGTTTTAAGACATCGCTTTTTCCAAGAGCTTTGTCACTTGATGTCAGTTTTGTAACTTTTGTTCGGTTGCACTTGTTTTAGCGCATGCAAGATCCGCACGGCTCCGCTTGTGCTACGCTTTTCGAGAATCCTCGCTTTCCAATCGCTCCTACCAGTCGGCGTCTCTCTGGAGTGATTTGCCTGAACATGTACTGTTGCATCGTTGCTTTGTCGGTACCATGATATATACAGTACATTTCTCGCATCCAGTTGTACACACAGGCCTTCTCTTTTCTGTCGACAGAGGGTTTTTAAATGTGGCATTTGAATCCGAACGAATATACGTTCGGAATCACATTTCAAATGTCTTTTGGAATTCATTCGGTCTCTTAATTAATGCTTTCGGTGTTGTACAAGGAGCTACTTTTTCGCTTTACCCTTTCTTTACCCACTTCACTAATGTGCCTGTTGATTCACCAGTTTGTTATGTGTGCGGATGGTGTACTCGCTGGTTCATTATCAGCATACTTTCCAGTCAGTTGGACTCTGTATCCCTCTTAGGAAACTTGCATAGCTTTAAGAACTTTCCTTAGTCTGGTCCTCATCTTTAGCTTCATCCTCTGGCTAATAAAGTTACATACATAACCAGTCTTATCTCGATACTGTGATGTTATTCACAAAACTATGAACTTTCGGTAATTGAAGCAGTTCTCGCCCCCGGTTTAGAATCCGCAAAATGCCTGGGTGTTCTAATTCTCACTAATTTACTACCGTTTCCTCATATCTGTGACCGTACCAAGCGAATATGGTGTCTATTCTTTTAAATTCAGGGACTCAGGGAGTCTGTTGAAAAGCAATATGCAATTACTTTTTTATCAGTTGTTGAGATCTTATCTCGCTGTTTCTCCCCACTTATTTTCCGGGGTCTATTCAAGAAAGACTTTCAGTTACATTTCCGAGGTCTGCTTGTCATTAAGCATATTTCTTTCATTCTTGTTAATCCTCCGTTAGTAAAATGTCACTTGCGTATCACAATCTGCAGATTTTCCATGAAAACTTGCAAAGTCTACCCGTCCCTTGCATAATGACCTGTCTTCTTGACATTCACATGCATCAGCTGGTTCAAGTCGTAGACTGATTCCCCTCGTATTATTGTTTATCGCAATTCCACCTTTACTTATTTAGCACACATTCCGATAAAGAAGGAAAAAATGTGAGAGATGCGCTTAGACTTCTGCAAGTAAAAATATTTCGTCTGAAGTCCATCATTTACGTAGGTGCAAATCGAGAGCGACAGTAATTTTATCAAGTGAACTAATCCATTGTTCTTTCTTTTGTGGTTCGTTGAGGTGTAAGTTTCTTAACTCATAGAAACCTACGGTATAATAAAGTTGCGATAAAACCACGATACAGCAGCAATTAAATTACTGAATATCCGTGCGGAAAATCTACTGGAAGGGGAATAGTGAATTGGCGAATGGATGCATCAGTGCACGAAAAAATGCCATTGGATTTACAGGACTGCAACTGAGCAACGGAAGTGCTGTAACGCCCATGCATATAAGTCAGTTATGCTTGTAACATCCACCGCACGTTGAACTGAAGTAAGGACGTCTACAACCTCCTCCCGTTTAGCACGATTTTGTTCATATCTCTACAGTTATCTCTTCTGGTACATTCTCCGATCGCGTACACCTAAATCACACTTACCCTTTGACACAATAAAAAGTGATCTGACATCAGAACTGGTCTTCATGAACGCGGCATATACCATTTGATGGGTAGCCCAGATCTAAAGGACAGCTGTTCGGTTTCCGCTGCTCAAATTAGCATTTCCATTTGTCTGCCGTAAATCGTTGTTCTTAAAGCAGCCGACATTACCGCACATAATGCGCTCAGAAGTGGTTCTAAGATTACCGGAGTTGAATGCCTGCTACAGGTTTTTACCCGTAGTTGTGGGTGCAGTGTGGGAAGATCATTCATGACACATTCAAGTCCGGGAAATAAATAAGGGTAAATGAAAAGAACTGCAATTTCAAATGTGTGAATGAAGCTTTTTGCAAGCATGACAGATCATAGGGGACAAGGAGCAATGTATGTAGCTTCAAAATCTGAATCGGCTGACTGTTATTCCGCGAATTTGGCAGTGCACTGAGTACTGCTGTCCTTGAATAAAACAAACAGAATTCTCAACTGAAAGCCTTTTTTAGTGCCACTTGATTGAAATCTTTTGTCGGAAAGTGTCTACCATGTTTCAAGCTAAACGGATAATGCAATAATGCTGAGAACAGCATAGTGCGTGCCCAAAAACAAAATGTACACACATTATCATGCCTCACAGGGTACAGGTCAAAAGAGATATTTTGATGGTTTGGAATGGATCCCGATTAGATAAGTCTCATTCTTAGCAGTGCGCACATTGTCTATATTTGAGTGCGGTGACAAACAAGCATAACGCGCAAGAAACAATAGAGACGAACGAAAATTTGTGGAAATCAATACCAGTTCGATGAAGCAGTTGTTCGTTGTGAATAACGGGCAACTCCTGTCGACGCACAAGGAAATCCGGAAATCCGTCATTTCTCGTTCGAAGTCCAAATCAGAATCAACGCTGAAATCGCTGCAGCGAAAAATCTTTGTATCTAACACAAGCCTTTCGTTTTTCACAGGAAATGGCGTTCTGCAGGCATTCTTGAGTCGTCGACGGCACGAACGAAGTCTGGGCAACAGACCAGCATGTTGAATTTGTTTAACAGTAGAGAACGATGCACCATCTCTGAACCATCGTCGCAAAGATCTGGCTGCAACAACAGAATAACTTTTTTATATTAGCTGAAGGATGTGTCTCGGAATCGCGTATTTGTGCGTACCCAAAAAGTGGATCACGAATACTCAGATGGGACAGTTAAGCTGATAAAAACAATGCTGATGTACACAGCACGATTGCTTTTGTGTCTGCATGTCACGTTCCAATATCGGTAGTGGACATGAAGGTAACTTGCGAAGTAATCGGCTTATCGGTACCACGTGCTGTCTGAGGACCGTTATCGATAAAAATTCAATAGGTAATCTGCACTACTGGACCTGAAGAATTGTATACATTTTCGAGTAAGCTAGTCTTCTGAGACGAACGTCGGCCCTTTATTGCAGCCGTTTATCATGCCATTGACTGCGGCTTCCAAAACCGAGGTCGGGAACGACCAAGCGGTCGACATAACAGGGAATACTCAAGGCAACGACCAAATGCAGTAAAAGTATTGTATGTATTGTGGTGTCGAAGTAATACGAATACGACAATGCGCGCAAGAGCGAACCACAGCAGTGGTAGCCAAATGATTCGAAAGCAAAAACTCTAGACAGTGCAGCGTTGTGTCCGGTAAACTAGACGCAAGCGAACAAATGCCAAAATTGAAATCAAGCGTCGAAGCTTGTCGTGGGGAGAATGATGTTTTAAAATCGTCAATTTTCTCCGAAAGATAGAGGCCACTACGAAGTCCTCGAACTGTTTCATGTAGATGCGACGACGCGTACGACTTACCTGTAAGTAAATCGATCGGAAATACTAATGAGCAAAACGATTGCACAGGTTTAAGGATAGCAATGGACGCCTCTAATCCGGGAAACCCTTAGTTGTTGGCCATCAAACTTGCGTTTCGTCGACCAGTGAATTTCCGTGCATCAAGAGAAAAGTCCACAGAAGCACATATATCAAAATAGTTTAGATTACATGAAGTACAAATTAGCAGTGATCTCGGGAAATCGAAGTGCGTACAGACGTTAACGAGGGAAAAAGAAACAGCTTGAAGACGTAGACATCAAGCACACACTTTCACGGTACACCTGCACAGGTTGGAAAAGATGAGACGATGCTGTAGCCAACATACGAAACACAGTCCAACTTAACAGACGCACTCTTCCAATCATTTTGATTCGATAGAAAATGACAACACGATCACCACTGTTCACGGTTCAATATTGTATTTTTCAGTGTCTCCCAAAGGATAGTTGACGGGAATTTCGGACCCAAACCACGAAGACACCAATATTACCCAAGTTAGCTGTACATTCTGTCATCCCGCATTGCCACGTCATCTGTTGACCTCCAGGTCGCTTCTTCCAGTCCTTGGGCACAGTATGGCAGACAAGTGTTTGCCATACGCAACACGCAACCCAGCCAGCGTAGTCTGTTAAGTTCCATGCAAGGAAATATGGTATCCTCAAAATTGATTCCTAGTACTAGATTCCTGATCTCCACATGACTCACCCGATCACTGCATCCAATCTTAACGGTACTACGTAAACAGCGGTGGTCGAAAACCTCTAACCGACGGACATCTCCGACACGCATAGTCCATGTCTCGCAACCGTACAACAGAAATGGGCGCACTGAGGCACAGCATACACGACCTTTCAACTTCAGCGAAATATCAGGCCGACGCCACAAGTGCTTCAGTCCAGCGTAAGCTGCTCGAGCCTTCGATACCTGCGCGTTCACCCCCCACTGCCGAGCTACCATCGTTCGACACGCAGCTACCGAATGAGGAGTCCAGCTACTAAGCAGAAGAACGATTAGGGTTCTCAACCAAAGCCTTTGGTTCTCACAAGAACCTGACCGCAAGGCAGCGGGGCACAGCTGAGTGGGCGCCCATCTATTTGGATCAATTAGTCTTCCACTCGTTTTTAAGACTGAGCTCCTCATTCAAATCAATCCCCGACTTGGAGGACCAGAAGACTACTTCGTCAGGCCTCTACCCATTGACTTTCCAAGCATGATTGGATCTCCGGCTTGAGATAAGCCAACCTGTAAAGCTCGTTGGGTGATGGAGGCATGCAACCCGTCACACGGCGTCAAGGCGCAGTCTTGTTGTGACGGACCTAACAACCCTGCAACATTCAAGTGAACATTGCCACTGCTCTGGACACGTACCAAAGTAAACTGAACGAAGCCAAAGGCATAATTGTGCCGAGGACAAAACACCGTTCCTTGAGTGCAGCTTCAGTTAGATCAAGTACCAAACCCACGCTTCAACTCACTTAATTAAAGCCAGAATGTGTTAGATAACTAGAATGCAGACGGACAATGATGAATTGAGATCCGCCCTTCAACCGTGCACGCAGAAAAATACCTCAACGTGGTAGACCTAGGCAGATAAATCCGAAGACCGGCGGTAATCACTGTAAGGGTAGTGGGTATTGGCTTATCATAATCTCTACCAGGATCAGAGATCAGCGCAACTGCAGCAACTTCGCGCCGACTATGCCAACCGATAATCGGGGCAAAAATGTTTGGACCTTGGTCATTCATCTTCAAACCCCGCGTCAGCTCCTACACAACTTCTCAAGTGGAGAAACTCGACTTCTAACTCATCAGCACCGATGGTGCATGCAAGGATGAACTCTTGGTAGATCTGTGGGACCATGTTACACCTAGAGAATGAAAAATATAACCCACATCATGACATGGATCACGCAAGACTGTGTAGAACGCGTTGTGCACACAGTACCATGGTCGAAAACCAACGTGATTTCATCCACCTAGCCCAAGTCTACCAATAGTTACCAGGTAGAAGTTGGACACTCTTCTTCACTTGATTGTTTTTGCATCTCTCAGGATATCGTCGACCGTAAAATTGAATAAACAGGGCAATCCTGATGTACGGCACTTCCAACTGCAAAGTAATGTGAGAATGAGTTCCATGTGCTCACACTCTACCCGACACTTTGCGACCTAGGGATTAGATTCGCTCGATATACCTATCAGGCACTCCCTGTCTAGCAAGACAACCCCAGAATGTCCCCTGCAAACGAAATCTAAAGTTGTTCGGGTGTCCAATAACATGGTTACCGTCGGTATGACCACTTTACCAACGATAAAATCCCTAAGCTTACTGGGAGAAAAGTTACGGGATTTTCCAGTGAATGGGACTTAGCGGCCTGATAAAGCTGTCAAAGAGGAAGTAGATGTGGGATCTTCCCATCACTCTTGCAGAAAAATCAACTAATTATCTGGACTGAAACTGCTGGTGAAATTTCCTCCCTGATTCCAGCCGCAACATAAATTTCTTGATATCTACAATTTTTTCTTCAGCTATGAGATAACACTTTCAATTGAGAAATTAATTTAAAATAAATAAGCTTGTTGATCGACTAATGCACAAAACCTTGGCATAAAACTGCGTCACTTGAGGTAAACCAGTCACAGTAGCCCCCAAGTAAATAAGACAGGGCTTACGTTGCAGGAAAGGAGCACCAAGCGGGATGCTCTAGAAGCAGAAACGCCATCTGAAAGTCGAGACAGGAGGGTGATCCCGGCAATTTTCACATTACCTTAAGGTTGCGCAACAGCACGGAAATGGAGACTCGTGAGACAAAAGAATTCTGTCCTAGGGTAAGTGGATCATTAGCATAGACCACAAAAAGAACGGGAGACGGAACTACTACTAGGGAATTAAGTACCAGCATACGGCCCGAGTTTAGTAAATGATGCTAAATTCGTCAAAATATCACGTTTATTTCATCTCCGAAATAACAATTACAACAGGAGCAAACCAAAATCACAAATACGTTATCAAAGGAGTCTGCACAAAGAGATATCAATACATCATTTGGGCTCGAAGCACTTTTGATGGGAAATTAGCATCCAAATCAGCTCGAGAATAGATCATTTGACTTTCAACGGTTTACCATGGGGCAAAGACACCTTTACGGGAGCAGGGAAGTTACGCGACACATCTTCACCCTTAATAACTCGAATTAATGCCTTTTCTCGGACAGTCGCGGTTTTATCCATCACGAAATACTGGAGAGAGGTCTTCGCGGCTACCAGATTGTGCGAAAAGAAATAAAAAAGGACTGTCAAACTCTGCGGATGGGGATCGGGATTGAGATAAAAATACCATACATGTGCACGAAACTACTTGGAATTAGCATTCTAAAGCCGACTTCAGATGCCAGGTAGCAACATTATGGAACCATAAAATATTTTATGATGTCGAACCAATTTCTAGTAACTGTGCACAAAACTGATTGCAAACAGTCATCTAAACAAAACAATGGAACATATGGCTGGAGGGTTAAACGCGATCAGCAATGGGGTCGCTAAAAACAGGTAAGAGAAAACATAATACCTGTCGTTTATTACCTGCGCTCAAATTGATAGCCAAAAATTAGTGAGTTAAGAATGGTTGCCTTATTACGACGCTTGATACACTTTCACATGCAGATAGTCAGCAGTTAGGGATAGGATAGAAACAAGCGAAAATGAATATTTTAATACAACGGACACGAATTGACCAAACAGGCGCGTGCGCGGCTGTGACGAGTGCAAAAACATTGAGTTTCAATGGCATAAATTAGTGGAATTTTTTCCCAAGCCCAGCTTCGATTATCATATTATACCTGATAAGACGACATTCAAATACAGTCTAGCCTAAATGCGAAAACGATAATCGGCCAAAATGTCCACCACACACTTGTTTTAGCTCAGCGTTCCGTCGACAGATATGCTCCTGCTAAGAAGATGAAAAACTACAATAACGCAGAAATTTCATGTTACACAACCCTCAATATTGGCCTCTTCGTTGAAATTTCAACTCACATCGAAGTGGATTCTGACGTCGATCTTTTAAAGCGGTTAGCAAAATCCTCATGTTTTTGAAACAATGAAACAGCAAGCCTCTTCTCAATACATTCTGGAAGCGTGAGTGCAGATCAAGAAACATCCTATAGACTTCAAAGCTCAATATACTAAGAGGGAAGGAGAGTAGCAGTAACCTCAACCTTAAAAGTCGAAGTGGCAGAGAACCACATGCGATATCCACGGGAAAAGCTCGCGTTACAAGTTTTATTTAAGAGCAGTGGGAAAGTGGGGGATTGTAATTGCTGCCAGCTTCTGGCTTGCATACTAAACATTGCAAGCTTCAAAGGCACATGCGGTCTCAGTAGCGGTTTAGATGAACTACATAAAACTGAAGGTAGTGTCAGATTTCTGCAAATATCCCTTTATTAATTGCGATCAGAGAACCACACGGGGAAACTGTGTTACTACTGTTACATGTAAAATAGCGGTTAAAAAGGATGATGCAGTAATAGTTGGTCCAATTTCGACTGCCAGCACCTCAGCCACGCCTGATTCAGGTTGGCAAGTGAGTAAAGTTAAATGCGGGAACGACTGGTCATATACGTAAAGAACAATTCATGTAACCATATCAACGGGAGTCCACTGGCTATACGGACCAAATAACAGGACATACTAAAGGGATCTCGCTGCGAGTCTCTGACCAGAATGGGCAAATTGAAGATCTCGAAGCCCTGCGTGAGCCAGTGACTGATTGCTCAGGACATGCTTACCAAGCGATGCCAGATATCCAGTGTCCCATCCGTTGGAGATAGCAGTGAACACGGCAGCTTTGTACACCATATCCTTTAGATTGACTATCAAGGATCAATTAACGTGGTGGATAGTGCCCAACATTTACCTTCATCAGCACATTTTGAAGGAAACACTTCTCCACGTGGGAGCAGCCCGAGACGCACGGTCGATTAAGCGCATTTTGAGAGACGTACAGGACCAGTTGCTATCTCGGGACCTTAGACATTTGCCTCCGACCACAGTGAGGCACTCGGGTTTTTATATGCTCCACAAATTGGTGTGATGGAAGGGACAAGCCCCACAGCCACCAAGACCCACTATACAGAGAGAACTGAAAACCATGACCCTGAGACTTAAAGTGGCGTAGAATCGCATAAAGACTCATTAAGTCAGATGCGTTAACAAGCCGGACGACAGCGAACAGCCATCTAGTACGAAAGTGACCAGCGGGTCTGAAATTCGAATTTTCGGCCTCTGCGGTGGCGAATACTTAACCCACTTGATCACGCACGATCAAGATTAAAGTAGTGCATTTTCATAGACAGTTCAATGTTTATCGATGTGACTAAAGCTACATCCCCAGCGGTCGAGGAAGGCTTGCAATAAACCTTTGAAAATAATCACATAGCGGCGAAAGAAAATTTGCATAAAAGCTGTTCATACCTTGGCCACGTTTTGAGTTGCCTGGCGTCAGCTTCACTTTAAATTTATAGTTACTCAGGGCGGAATAAGGACCACAAACCGGAAGAGCGTACAATAGAACATCATTCTCGCATGGCTTTCCTGTAAACGTGTCCATTAAGTGAAGCCAATCGTCCTCCGCCACTTTGGAATCCATTGGTTGCTGGCTATCTTGTTCACGATCTGATTCAACACCAGGTGTTTCTACTGTTCCTTCGGGGATCTCACCCTTCTTATTTTCTACACAAACAACCGGGCTGGAATCTAACCCTGGGGAACTGTGACCACAACTCAAACGTCCTTCTGGAGCCGTTTCCGATTCGGAACGAGAGTCGTTTTCAGAGAATGATTGTTCGTTCGTCACCAAATTGAGCTCGTCATTAATAGGTGCCAGTGAGCTTGTGTGGTTTCGGCGGTCTGACAAAAGACGTTTGTGATGCTGGCTCAATTTAGCACCTTCACCCTAAACAAGCAAGAACATATGACAAACATGAATGAATTAAATAACTACGATTTGATCAAACTGGTGAAATAATTAATAGCCCCAGTAACAAATAAACTTTGCCGCAGAAACTACATCGAAACACCCCGTGCAACAGAAAGCACAGGACCAAACCGCACGTGTAAACCACACCAACACTTATCCACACATTTTCAGGGCTCAACTAATCCCACATTACAGAGACGCGCAACCGTTGGGTCCATTTCAAAAATTATTCATGGGTCGTACCCCGGATAGAACGGGACACTCATATCAGCTTATGTTGGCGGATTTCCATTTTCTGTGCCCAGCATTATTTATACATAAACGGGATATACTTGTTCTCGGTGTTAACGTTTGCATTCATCATTACATTAAGTCGGCTTCATAAAATTCGCTTTTATCAATCATTCCTATAGTCTATACTCCATACTCTGACCTGTGCTTCTTGGGGAAACGAGAACTTTGTTCTCATCCCTGACCCTGTTGGTTATGCAGTTAAAAAATCATTCTTCAACCGTGTTAAGTTCTGCAAAACGTTTTTGAACTCCTCAGTTACTATTCCAAGTTTTCTTAAACTTGTGATTTTATATGCTTTTCTTATCATTATGTATTTTAGCGACCTAAATACTATTTCCCACACCAACATCCCACCTTGTGCACTGCCGGACTATTTTCAATTACCACATCTATATTTCCTTTCTCCAAAAGGTTTACGATATTTGGCATCTGTTCCCATACACAAGAGTCTTATAAATGTAACTTTTCAACATCCAAATATTCGGCATTTAACTTTATCTCTATTTCAAGCCTCCTGGGCGAAATACCTGAGTGATGGAATAAAATGCAGACTTGAGATTATCCTCCGAAATTCGTGGCGGCAAAAAAAAAACGCTAAAGCAATTACCTTTTCGAGTTTATGAACTTCAACTGTTCGGCACAAGGCTGTGACCTACAGCTTCTTTTACGCGTTATTGTGTTTTATTCATCTTAATCTACTTTTATTGCGCTAGACTGAAATTTTTTACCTACCTTTCTAAAGCTATTTTGGAGTGATCAGTGGCATCGTACTCAACCTTGCTAACTAACTGATCAAAGCACTATAATGATTAAACAGGGCTAGTGCAAATACAAAGGAAGAGATTTTCACTGTTATCACGCGCTACTGGCGTTGTCATTTAGTGGTACGTAACACATCCGTCAACTTGCTCCCTTCAAAGTATGTGTGTACCAAGACGCTTCAAAGACAGTTTGAGTTTTGGTTGGCAAATACACTGTGATGAAGGGGATTTCGCCGACAACTGTCAAACAGTTTAGGCGTCTGTTGGTAGGAGAGCGAAGGAAGCGAAAATTCCAGGTTTGCCAATCACTTCAGAAAATAATGGGGACGTATGCCTGTGTTAGCATAGCGCTTTGTGATGTGAGAAGGACATTTGCGACAAACACGGGACAAATGCACTTTCGTGTGCTCCATAGAAATTGTCACCCGGGAGTCAGTTAATTCAGGTCATTCCTTTCTCCGTGTGGTAAGCCTCAGCGACCCTTTCCACTACACCTGTGCTTCAAACAATGTCACAAAAAAAGACAATTTTGAGAAAATATGACCAAAGTGTGCAGGAATAGAGCGGAAAAAAGGGACCGAAAGGAATCAACCTGAAGATCTCTGGAAAAAGAATTAACTTCCACTATTTGCAACACACCGGATGATCCTTTTAAATTCAACACTACTTGAGTGTGATGTTTACAGAGGAAGTGATGTGAGTAAAGTGGTCAAATTAGAAATCATGGTAAAGTGCAAAGTCCGACTTCAGATAAAATAAGTCTTACCATGCAATGTTTGCAATGAAAACGCACAGAAAACTCAATAAATATAATCCTTTGGCGAACAAATTGACTCAAATACGGGATTACCTGCAGTAACACCATTCGTATTTGACGCTCATCTTCATCTTGTTCTCCATATTTTTGCTTAATTTTCTTCAACTTTGATTTTTGTCCTCGCTTCAGTGGCCCATATTTCGGGCCTTTATGAGTCTCATTCGTCGCCGCTAAAGGTCGCTGAACGGCATTGCGATTTTTATCTGAAATCTGTTTAGCCTTTGTATTCCCTGCGACTCCCTTGTGAGAATGCGAATCCTGAGATTCTACAGATGGAAGATTGGTTTGAGTGGTCTGCTTGCCGGCTTGTGAAGGTTTCTTTTTGGATCTAGTAAGGAAATAAACATCGCATGAAGAAAACAAAGTGAAGAAGACGTCAATATTCGCAGGGAAATTAGCCAACTACAAAAAAGAAAGTGCCGCTATCAAGCTCCAGGTTCACCGCAGAATAAAGATGAAATCCAAGGAGCCAGACGGCGAAAATCCAAGAATCATGATAAGAGAAGAGGAGGATAAGGTGTTGAAGGTACAGAATGGCGTGACAATGTACTGTGTTGGACAGTTGACAATGATTTCAGGTTACCATAGGATAACAGCGCAATACTATTCAACTGTAAGAGTGGCAACCGACCACAGCAGCATGTAAACGGGAGAAAAAGTACGATGTTGCAATGAAACGCTAAATTGCCCGTTAGAACAAAAAGCAAGTTGAAATCAAACTGACTTCATATCAGGAACTGTACCAGGAAAGGCCCCCAAGTAACACAAAAACGAAACCGACTTTTTGTGACCTACTTTTCAGTGGATCTCATCAGGTCGATGTGAAGTTCCGCATCCGGAAAATGCAGCTGCGAAGTATCACTACCGTTATCCAATGGTACCGATGGTGATGATCCCTGCGTAGATTGCGATTCTTCATCTTTTTCTGAAAGCAGTAGCACCTGATCGGCCACATCCTGTCGAGCGATGCGACGTTCACCACGGTGCTGGGGTACGGAATCTTCATCCAACTAGGAACGAAAAATACATAGAAACATCCCGAAATTCGTACGTATATACCGCAAAAGAAGAAACAAAGTCCAATGAAAGAAAGACTGTGTAGTGCTTGTTTAGGATAGCTTACATTGATTACAGAATGACAACTAACAAAAATTGTATTGCATGCATGAAAAATAAGTCGATATTAGCTCACACTCTCCATGGCCCACCGAACAAATGAGAACACCTGATAACCTGGACGCTGCAACAGGTCGGATATGAGAAAGAACCGGATGACCACATGGTGGTAAGTTTCCGACGGCGTCCAAGACACTGGCAATACTTGTCTGTTGCCTCTTCTGTAGTGAGTCTGGCCACATCTGATTTAAGGCTAAGCAACAATTTACATGCACTTCCCCTGTCGCCAATCCGGGGACTGCCCGGGCAGCATACAGCTATGCGCCTGAGTCATACTGTTACGTTGCCGAGTTTGATTGGTCTAGTCCGAATTCAAGTGAGTTCTATCCTTTATATAGTTTTGTTCGGTGGCCTTGATCGATGTGTGGACTAGCCAATCACAGAACGGGCTTTTATGAATCTTTTCGCGGACATAAAAATATTCAACCGCGCAATATTTAAAATAACGTCAATTTCGAAATATTGAGAAAAGGACAGATTCTTTTAGAAAATTAATAGCAGGAATGAAATCTGCGGTTCCGAAAACCTTGGATTGGTCATCGGCCATAACACCTCCCCCTTTTGTTTAAAAAAAGTGTTACTGGTACGCAGCGTTCTTTGAATTTACCTGGAATTGCCTCGTTTGACGGCGCAGACGATCGGACCGTCTCCGAAGGAGCAGGTGTATATTTCTTGTGTTGGTTGACGCTGACGTTTTCATCAATTAGAACGTGTCTAAAAGTATTTCCTGAGGGACTATCGTACCTGTGTCTACCGGGGAGTCCGCGTAGCGTTTTCTTGTTTGGTTTCTGTGTCTGATCCAAGTTCCGGCCGCAACAGCGACTTCATACAAAAGGGATCCTTTTTTACGTTGAATGACTCCCTCCGTCCAGCCTGGATGACCGGGTCTGTAGTCTCTGACGTAGACCAATGAACCTTCGGTCAGGCCGTCTTTCGGCACGCTGGGATAAGTTGGCGAACTCCGCAATAAAGCATGGCAGATGGTTTTCAGCTTTCGACTCATAGATATTTCAGCTGTAGAAATACCTCCCGGTGTGCTTGGGTTTTTAGTTGTGAGGAATTTTAGCAAGTCTTTCTTCGTTTCTCCCTCCCCTTGCGGCTTGAGCAGAGGTCGTTTGAGTGTACCGACGAGTTTCTCCGACTGACCGTTCGACCGAGGATGGTTTGGAGGCGAGCGCATGTGCTTGGACTTCTGAGCGGGTTTGCAGAAGGTGTCCATCGGCAATTTGCTGAGGCCCAATTCATCTAGCCAGTCAGCGCCAAGCAGGTTGATGTCAGATTTTGCCACATAGCATAGCGTCGATACCAGTTTGTCGTTGCATTTGACCGTACACTGGAGCTGTCCCGCTAAATCCAAAGCACCGCCACAAGCAGTTGTAGCCGTGATTGAAGTGGGTTGGATAGGCGGCTTACCAATGTCATGCCAAGTTGATTTGGATATGACTGATATGTCTGACGCAGTATCCAGTTGAAGGCAGACTGAATGGTTGTTTATGCTGATTGTGACATTTGTAGACTTGTGTTGGTGGGTCACCAATAAACGCGCGGCAGTACTCTGTGTTCGCCTTCTCTCTTCCGATAGCGGGCTGGGCTACCTGTTCGTATTTCGCGCCGCTTATTGTTCCGTGAGGCTGCTCATTCAAAGGCGCAGCAGATCTGTTCCATTCGTTGTGCAATTACGGGCCTTGAGTCTTGAGCCCGAATTTTTCGTCTCCAACCTCTGTGTGTGTGTTCCTGTCCTACTAGACTACAGGTTGTGTACTCCTGTGATATCGTGCGCCGCGAGTAATTATGTCTTGTGCTTCAGTGTGCATAGACCAACCAAACTCGGCAACATAACACATACCGAGAAAAAAATAAAAATACACCTAGTGCTTAGCAGGGGACTCATAAAAGAAAACTGTATTTGAAACGCTTAAAACAATGAACAAAGCAACGTAAACAGGCGCTATCAGGTAATTTTTCAGTATAACAAGCGAATGGCGCAGGTTCGACGTTAGAAGCGCCCAACTCGGGGGTGAGTCGCAAAATTAAGTGTCAAAATCGTCAACTCAAAAGGCGAATAACTATCAAGAGCTGTAAAAAAATATCACGTAAACACAGGCACAGACCTTGAACAGTATACCAAATCCGTAGAAGAAATTACTCATTGGTAAGTAGTTCTTCCGACCGCGTATCATAAAAGCCCCGGTGTTCAGATATTCGCCACTCGGTGCGGTCTTTGACACTTGATCGGCTCTAACCCACCAAGCGCTGGTAACTACACGCTCTTTCCACGCCGAACTGAGCACAATAGCCATGGTTCCAGCTTCATTTAGGGTTTTTGGTGGGGGAATGGGCATGGTTGCCATCGGCGTTGGTGCCTGCTCAGTACTCTCCACGTTGGTTGGCGGGTCTTGTTTACCGCAGGACAAATAAAGTTGATAAAAACACGAGGGAAGGTGAAACGCATTGTCACCGTCGCAAAAAAAACGGACGACGAGAAAACGAATTATGAGACCATAATGCAACATAATGAGCATTAGAAAAATATTTTGAGGCAATAAAAGGTGGATTTCTATTGGGAACATAGAATATAATAACTGGACACTACAGGCGACTAGGTATCACAAACGGACCAGTTTGAAGAAAAATACAGCTCAGCCCCTAAGTGAACGCGCTGACCGTGTTCATGGATATGCGGTAATGCAAAACCAAATATCAGAACTGTTCATTAATCCAGTACCGTTAGCGACCAAAACAGAATGAAAATGGGTGAGGTAACAGCGGCATGACTAAACAGTGACTCAAACAGTAATCGTTTACCTACAACACTACTGCAATCGGAACATACGAAAACTTTTATTGAAATGTAAGTTCGAAAACGGTTGTTCAGAAAGTCAAGAGGGGTGACAAAGATCACATCTGTAAACATCGTCTAGAGCAATTAAACGAGACTACTCAATTAGAGACCGGTTATTTGCAGATCATATATAGTCGAAATACACGCACCCAGCTGAAGACCAAGTTCATCGGGCAACAACGGCCTTGCTTTGATTACGACACTGCTGGCACCATGTAAATCAGCATGTACATAGATATCCTCCGGTCGAAGATGTCGCTTCACTAATGCCTCATTCTGCAGCGCATCACGACCAGCAACGACCAGATAGTTCTCCGAGCTAATGAACCAGAAAAATTTCTCAAACCTAAATGCATGAAGTAAAAAGAAATCAATAGGCGTAATTTATTATCTTAAAGTGACTCTAGCTAGCACAGGATAAAAATAACACTAACTGACTGATTTACTTCAAATAAGCAAGTAGCCTAAAATTCCATATTTACGGCAAAAATGCGCAAAACCAATGAAAACGGTTTTGAGATTTCAATTCGGCAGATTTAACAAGCCAATCAAATTGTTGGAAGTCTCTGACATCAGCGGAATTCGAGCCCACAAAGAATAACCACTTACGCCATAGGACATTCTGAATTCCATTAGCTGAGCTACGCTAATAGTTTGGTCGAGCGCAAGCATTCGCTCAGCGGTCATCCCGGAAATTTTTGTCACTAGTGTACATCAGTGCGTTGTGACTGGTAGCTGGATCATAATCGGTTTGGTTTATTCCTTCTTCTAGATCAGGGCTATCGGACTTCCCTCGAAGAGGGATGGGTCAACATGACCACTGATTAGCTCCTATCGCTGGATTCAAGTTAACACTATTGTAAAACTTTTACAGAGCGACAGTTTTCCCGTGATGACAGAAAGTTTTGCAGAATTAACACCGGTGTTCTCGTAGCATTGGTAGAACTTGATGCGAGTCCAGAAGACCGCGAAAAGTACGTTCGGGTAGACCACTGGATGGACCCACACGATCCTCTCACATTTTTGTTAGAGATCAAAATTGATAGGGCTGGATGGAGCAAACTTGCTGTAGGAATGCTTATTTATTACCTTGTTGTGTCTTTTTCTCGGGCCTTTGTCCGTTGTTTTAGACTAAACGATGCCACAAGGTAGCAATCAAAAACAAAACACTAGTTCAATCATATCAAAACTGAAGCTACATGCTGGTTGCCAACGAAAGATGAAAGGAGACTGTACGGGAATAGTCACCTATTTATATAAATTTCCTGCGTTGAACCAGTAAAACAAACAAAGAGACTAATAAAACAATGGTGAATTATCCGAATTGATCTTTTCTTGGACTTTAACTGGGCGTTCTATGAAACTGGACTACAGTTTGGACAGCGTCAAATGTCGGGTATGAGGAATGAAACTGATAACTTAACTGAAACCTGCAGTATGGTTTGGTGTGGAAACTAATTCCCCTTAACAAAATTAGTACTTTTATTGATATATGATGCAAGGTGTGCAAAAATGTTACGGTGGACCATGTAGGTCGAAACAATGTTTTTAATTACTCAATCATCCATGCCCATGCAGTTTGTTCCCGTGAGCCTTCTAAGCCAAACGATTCGCTGGGTATGTGAAAACTAAAGGATTTATGTCTGAATACCATAAAACAACAGTGAGTACACGGAATATTCTCGAAGATATCACTAGGTAGATCTGGAAGATATTATGCACAATTGGATAAACTCCACGTTCAACGTCTCATTTACTGCAACAAATGAATGGGAAAGGCGAAGACGCACTGTCAAGCTTACCACATAGGCTTCCGGACTTTTGAGATTTGAACTAAAGTTTTCGTATCCTTTTGCAATTGTTCGGCCCTAAAGGCAGCGGACTTCAAGGCCTGTAAAAGCGCAATGGAGAGATTAAAACAACTTTAATCTCAAAGTTGTGATCCACTACATGAAGACCCCAAATCAAGTGGGTTTTCAGATACGTAGTTTTATTACCAGGACCAACAGCACTAGTAACTGTTGTTGTTTGCCTAATTTGCAGAAGATTGGAAGCAAAAGTAAAGCTGTTCCTTACGGGACCAAAAGAAACTGGTTGTATTAGAAACAATAAAAAAGCTAAACAAATTTTAGTTGTGCCAAGTAGGCTCCGTCCTCACATAAAGTTTAACTTCAGACTGAAGTACTGCACGTCAGCACTGCTCTCACGTCTAACGTTCGCTCTTGTGCAACAGTAAGTAACCGAGCACAGTGAGGTGAGGATTAATGAACACTGAAGCCGCAGATGGACGCGGTTTGAATGGACAATAGGATAGAAGTGAAACTGTATAAAGATTTACGTAATTTCGATAACCATAAACGCAGAGTAGTTGCGAAAAAGATGAGATTGCTTGGTCCAATGTCAGTTTGATAACAAATTGTGCTGCTTACCTTACGCGACGCGACCAGTGTCTTCTCCTCTTTTTTCACAGCAGCACGTTTTTTATCATAGTATCTACAGTACGGAAAGAAGAAAGCTGTGGACGACTGATTGCATGAGAAGAAGCGCATTTCGAGAAACTGAGTCTAGGACAACTAAACGTTGGGCGCCAAAAGTATGCACTGATTTTTCTATCATCCAGTCCTCGCAATGACTAACATAATGATCATCCCCACAATCATAACCAAATTGGTAATAAATAAAAAAACTGAAACCACCATATCTGAGTTACGATAAACCTTACTGACAAATATATCTAAATAAGATGCAAGGAAACATGGATAGCGGACTTCGAACAAGAGGCTCGTAACCATGAATTACTTCCTTGCTTCAAAACCACTCTACATCTTTGTTACCGATCATCAATTTAAGTACTGTAGCGCAAACGTTTTTCCACTCTGATCTGAAGATCGGCAAAGAAACTGAAGTCAGTTCTGCAACACGCTTGTGTGATCAAGGTTAGGAGCGGAATTCCATACTATTTAAAAACGTGCGTCCAACGAAAAATTAACCACGGGATTGTTGTGTACGTACGTGATGCTTTATGACCGTGAAGAAAGGGAGCCATATCATTCGCCTCTGGTATAATGATCGAGAAAATGCAATACTAATGCCTTTATACGCCTTTACACACTGGTTACCGCACAGGATTGTCAACTGAACACGCACAAACGTTTGTACAAAAGCTGATTTATTTCTCACTGACATGATGCCAGCACTAACATTAAATATCTTGTTCGTCCCAGCTAATTTTCCTGTAAGTAAATACCACCCTCTTCTGTTAGGGGGACTAGAACACGTGAATTTTGGTCACTGGAATCAGATAATGAACTTTCCGCTTACGCGAACCAATTACTTGCTTTGTCCTCTTTTGTTTCAGGAAGAGGACCGGTCCAAATGCCTACTACATAGTCCGTATTGCAATTACGTACTATTCTCTCACTAAAAGAGTTCGAAACAGAAGACTGATTATCCCCGTAGTTTTGGCGCACGGTGAGAACTTGGAAGCGTCGTAATCTCAGCATTCACTGACATGGAGTGGAAATGTTTACAGATCACGCGAAGCTCAACGCGAACCAACATACTTGCGAGCATTATTCAGCGCGTTTAGATCCAGGTCCACAATCACATCAACACTGGAAGATGAAACGGTATTCAATCCATCCACTTCCTCAACTGATTGCGAGTTTCCAGATTGTACTGAATGCTCGAACGGATCACTGCTCAGGAATCAACAGGTAGTCAATTACGAGGCAAATTAAATTAGTTACCTCAGTCGAAGAGTAACCTGATTGTACTGAAGGTTCAGCTGTGTCACGTGAGTAGCCAATGGGTCACCTCTTGCTCTGGCCTCGGCAATTCGCGTTTCTAATTCACGCCAATCCAGTTGATTGGAAAGGGCATGATTGATCATTAGCAGAATACTGTCCACCTGAATTGTAACAAGCACAAACCAAACGATAATAAAGGTTCGTGAATGAAAAGACGATAAACAGTGCCTTCGATGATCAAGACGGTCTAGTAATGAACAAAAGTGATAACAAGGCCTTATCAGATTCTTACAGGAGATACCTATGTTTGGGACTCAGTTTCTTTCAGACAAAACGGTGACCAATCAATTTTATGAACCAAGAAGATCCTCACTTCGCGGCGAGTTAACAGCAAATTCGCTGGTGGTTGAGAGCATAATTGTTCGCCAATTAGCAGGATGAAAACAGAGAAAACCGTACACCGAGACGAATAGTGTGGTAGACGAAACTTGGGAAATAGCACTTGTCTGAATCAGTTCTTCTGCACAGTTCAATGCAGTTTTTACCATCGTAAATCTTGGATCAATGTGCTATTTTGGCTTATTGCCTCAGCACATCGGCCATTCAAAAGAGAAAAAATTACCGGAATTACTAAAAGATCGACTCTAAGGTAATAAGTTGAATAACTATGTAGAACAGGGAATATCAAGAATCAAAAAACACCACTAACTGCAGTATCGAACCATACCACCCAATGTCTCCAACCATCGCTAGGAGACATCTCGTGGACCACAACCTGATAGCATAATAGGGCCCAGATGGACCAAACCGTAGGTTAAGCCATTCATCATTATTACCAATCAGCGTCAAATAGCAAAATAAACTTCAAATGACCTCTGTTCTTCTCATCCAGTTAAACAGAACAATAGGAAAAAATGATTGTGCAAGAAAGACAGGGAGTGCAATGACAGAACTGGGGGTGAATACAGTGACGCAAGAGCCAACAAAAGAAATACAGTCTGACTGTTAAAACGCACTTGTTTTCAGCCGTTTTGATTCGACAAAGTGACAGCACGATACCCATTGCTCGTAGTTCGCCCCCATGCCTTTCAGTGTCCCCAGTCAACTAGTTGGGGAATCTTTCGGACTCTAATCACGAAGACGTGGGGCGCCTACGTTACCTAAGTTCACTGTACATTTTCTCATTCTGCGATACCAGGTCATCCGTATACATGAACGCGTCTTTCTTCACTCTGTGGGAGGAACAGAGAACAAGGCACGGTATGATACGGTAGACAGGTATTGGTCGTACGCAACACGCCACTCAACGAATAGTCTACCAAGTTCTCTGCATTGTGAAACATCGTCTGAACTCGCGAATAACTCCATCTCTAACCTCAAATTGCACAGCCAGTTGGTCCTTTTAATCCTAGAGATACTAGGCAAATATCTATGGTCAAAAACCTCCAAGTGACGAACGTCTTAACGACACAAACTCCATATCACACAAACACACAAAAAGACTCGACTCATTGCGTTATAGTAAGGAAGATCTTTCAATTTCCGTGGAAATCAGATCGGTGCGGTGAATACTCTAGTGCGGGGAACGCCGCTTGCGCTTACGGTATGTACATGCTTAATCCGACTATCGTGCTACCATCCGCAGTTATGGAGCTGCTGGAAGTAAGTGAAATTATCAGCAATTGTTCATTTCCGTCGATCGAACAGCAACTTCGGAATCATTGGTGTCCCGCATCATGTAACCGTATTTCACTTTCGGAAGGTCACAGAGCCCTTCAACATTTACTTGTTAGGAGATCTAAACAATGCTGCATTCTCTCGATGACGAATCACATCAAGAATGACGAATTAGGCCATCGATCCAACATGGCTGGTTGTTTGGAAAGGAATCTGAAATTCATTGTATATTCACGCGGGATCAGAAATAGGCCATGATAACCGCATCGCATCGGCGAACGTCCGCGGCATATTTATCCGATGAAGATCAGTGAATGGCATTATACACTCGACTGAGTCGAATGCGCCTTGGCAGTTTGCAATTCGCCTTCGTTCGTCCACTTCGGAAACGCGTTCCTGCAATGCACAACATCATCATTGTTCAGCGTTAAAAAGCAAGACAAGCCTCTCTGACCGCTGTCTTCTCCCCAGAGTTAGGAGTTTCTATAAGGAAAGTGAATATCCAAGAGGAATAGCGAGTGGACTTACACAGGTGGGAAAAGATAAGAATGCTGATGTAGCCAACACACGAAACAGAGTTTTTCAATCATTCTCATTCAACAGAAAATGACAACACGATAACCACTGTTCACGGTTCACTGCCATATCCTTTAGTGTCCCAGTCAGCTAGTTGACGAGTCTTTCGGACCCCAACCACGAAGACGTGAGACATCCACTTTAGCTAAGCTTGCTGTACATTTTCTCATCCCACGTTGCCACGTCATCTGTTGGCCTTCACATGCCTTCTTCCACTCCGTCGGAAGAACCCAAAATAGGGCACCGTATGGTAGACCACTGTTGGTCATAAGCAACACGTGACAAAATCGGCGTAGTCTACTAAGTTTCATTGTATGCAACAAGGTATTCTCAGAACCCGCACCTAAAACTAGATTCCTCACCTCCACATGACTCACTCGGTCCCTGCATCCAATCCTAGCCATACTACACAGACATCGGTAGTCGAAAACCTCCAACCGACGAACATCTCCCACACGAATAATCCATGTCTCGCAAGCGTACAACAGAAATGAACGCACTGCGGCACAGCACACACGACCTTTCAACTTCAGTGAAATATCAGGCCGACGCCACAAGTGCTTCAGTCCAGCGTAAGCTGCTCGAGCCTTCGATATCCGCGCATTTACCCCTACTGCCGAGCTACCGTCGTTCGACGCGCAGCTACCAAGGTAGGTGAAACGGTCCACAATCATACCAATTTGAAGATAATCACGGTGCAGCAGGATTAAAATAAGATTTTATAGAGACTGGGTAAGAGAAGGGAAACAATTGCTGGCGAGAATACCAAGAGCTTTTCGTACCTTCACAGTGCGTACCTTGATTATTTTGTTGTTCCCTCCTTTTTTATGCGATACGAATGCTACAGTTATCCGACAGAGGCCATGCTCCACGGATTCTCATTGTGAGATTTAATTCACCAGTGAAAATCCTCATATCTTCGGTCCAAACCAGAAAAAAGAGGCATCAACTATTATTAGTGTATTTGTAGCCCCAGGCTAAGATAGCCGGACCACGACGCTGAGTAGTCCAGCGTCGCCAAAAACGTGAAGAATAATGCGGTGCGGTAAGCAATGAGTAGGCACAGGTAAAACGCGTACACACTATCGAGAGCGATGCAACGATTTCCCTAGTTTGGTGGCAACTGCCAGCACCCAACACAAGACGACGCACCTAGCTAATGCTCACTGAATCTTCTCATCAAGCATGAGTAATGTTCCGCATAAATCGAATGCTGGAGAAACGTCTATGGTAACTGTGAAATACAACTCAGCCTTCCAGCATTCGATCCTGAACCCGCACAATTTCACTCAGACTTGACTGTGCACTGATTGTGGGACACAATCTACTTGTTGGCAAAGTCCGGCAGCATAAAAGTGAAATAGGATTATTTGCACCCATTTGATGCTAGCATATTCGGTCGCCACCATCGTGCGCTTTACACTTACCAACCTATATAACATAACAAGCATCCTTCTAGATATCTGGCAACGATATTAGCTTATTGATTAATAAGATGCAGGTAGCTCAACATGTGGTGAATAGCCCGGCGACTGCAGCATCCGAATACGGGATGATGATGATGATGTGCTTCGCAACTTCAAGACGCAAGTCATTACTTTAAACCCGCCATGAGCTCGGGCTTCCACCTATAACGACTGATTAGTAGTCAGTAATTTTAGGTAACTCCAGATTGTGAATGCAAGTGCAGGTAATGTTGGAGATGCAATGCTAGAGTTCGGGCTAGGACTCAAAGCGGAGATGCAAACCGTACGGCACGTTTCTGGGATGCGGATAAAGGAACAAAAAATAATAATGGCTAGCCATAAGATACACTCAAGCTCAGCGAGTAAGCGTCTGGGGACAAATACCAGCAGCGCCAAGGGCATGATGGGCTACCGTATATATATATATATATATATATATATATATATATATATACATACGTATATTCTGGGGCATTCTGCCCTCGGTCCTAAGGTTGGCTCAGCCCAACTGACAAAGAATTATCAACGAATCACAGTTGTGATTCTTCTGTGGACTCTTCGACGAAGAGCTTCCATGCACACTCCTGTTGCTACAGATTCGATTCTGGTGAGAAATATCAATCAATTCGGAGTGTACAAGTATGTGGATGTTTGGACAAGAGAGCATCGGGTACGCATACCTGACGAGCGACAATAACCGCGAAACCGGTCGTGTGCTCCCGGGCTAATTTTGTTTACGCATTCAAATACTACTTCCTGCTTATATATATATACATACGTATATTCTGGGGCATTCTGCCCTCGTTCCTAAGGTTGGCTCAGCCCAACTGACAAAGAATTATCAACGAATCACAGTTGTGATTCTTCTGTGGACTCTTCGACGAAGAGCTTCCATGCACACTCCTGTTGCTACAGATTCGATTCTGGTGAGAAATATCAATCAATTCGGAGTGTACAAGTATGTGGATGTTTGGACAAGAGAGCATCGGGTACGCATACCTGACGAGCGACAATAACCGCGAAACCGGTCGTGTGCTCCCGGGCTAATTTTGTTTACGCATCCAGATACTACTTCCTGCATATATATATATATATATATAGCACAGACTGTCACCAGAATCATAGGAAAGGAGGAATAAAAATGGGAAAAGAAAAAGAAACACCGTTCTGGGTTCACCACACATTGTCTCTATCAGTCAATCTCCACGAGATGGGTTATCCATCAGAATTTATGATTTTTCTGCATGGTACTAGGCGGTTCCCCAAATCGAAAAGGGTTAACTTAGGGTACCCCCTTTGATCAAGCCATCTAACCCACAAGGTGATATGACAATCTCGGGGTCACAGCCCATTGGGGACGGGTGACCGAGTTTTCAGTTTGTCCCTTCCGCTATAGATGTCGATGAGCATGCTTCGTACGACATCCGGGGTTGGTTTGGAATCAGGATTAAGCCATCCCTCCTGGAATGATCACTGATGATCAGTCAACTCGGTGGACAGCGCTGAGTATTCCTATTCATCATTTTCCTTTAATGAGAACACCTCCGAATCGAGAAGGCAATATGTGGGACTTATTCGCCAGGGCCTGCTTGACATTCACAGTCATTTGGGAGCATCTTGATGGGTTTTCAAGTTGAGTAGTCATCTGGGAGCCTGAAAACATACACCCCGAACCATGCTGGGGCACATAGAAGCGACCGCGACCTAGCAATGGAAGCCAAGCCGTGCAAACAGAAAGAACTAATGGTCGCCGTGGCACTCTCTTGGTGGCACTACAGATTGCATCAAATTCCCCACGATAACAACTATTTCATTCGGGTACGGTGGGTAGGAACTGTAGACGATTGATAGCAGAGATGAAACAACTCTAGTGTTGCCATGGTTTCATAGTGGTTGGCTCAGCGCTGACACCACATAATGGATAATTTTGACATCTTAAATAATTAGGTAGTCAAATACAGGCCCCGGCAGGTATACATCGAAATTTCTCTGGATGCGTGCAACGAAACCATACTGTGCCGTTCTCTTTTCATGATCTGTGATGGTCAGCGGAGCTGGTTATATGCTGATCTGGAACCAAAAACGGGCAGCTAACAGAGCATAAGACAATGATTTCAGTGATATCCAGGATATTCGGATATCCAGGTTGTCTGACTACATTAGAAATTCGCACGAGCTGAGTTATCGGCTACTGATTATCAGCGATTTACGATGCACTCAGAACATCCTACCACTTTGTAAACTAGATTATCTGGCCAAAGGTATGGAGTACTTTCGTTTGGGCAACCCAGTAGTATTAAACCGAAAGGCAGATTGCCGACTAAAATGGCCACTTAATGACGCAGAGGTGGAGTAGAGACAATCTGGCGCGTGATGCACTATTCATGAAACTATCCATTTCTTTTTCTTCAACCCTCGTTGTTTCTCTGCTCGCAATAGTTCTGCCAGCAAACGATCTACATATTATTGTTCGACAGGCTCACAGAGATCAATAAGTGGAAGACTTACCAAGACACGATTAGTTTCTAACAGCTGGGCCTTGTACGCATCCAGCTCCTGAAAGTAAAAAAAAAGAATTTTGCAAAAGGTACCGTAAAGTTTAGGTACTTGGACTGATTTCTCTTGTTTGATTGACCAGAAAAAAACTTTAGACGGGTCGCCGATGTGGCTCCTAGATAAACCGATCGCAAAAATTCGTTCTAATTAATTCAAATAAGATTCCATCGAGCAAAATGTTTTATTCTCTGGAAGTATCGGGCATTCGAGACCCAGTGGACTAAACGCAGCTGACTAGGGCTATCATTAGGTAAACAATTTGACCACCAGTCTTCAGACGAATTAAACATTTGCCACCCCAAAAAGACCAGAAGCTTGAATTCAAGATCCGCAAGTCACTTTGTTAGTAGTGAACAATTCGTTATCACCCGGCTTGTTGCTACATCTGACCTATCGAGACTTTATGTGGTTCTACACCACTCCAAGTTTCGCCATCATGACTGTCGCCTCCCCCGTTAACTCACGTGTAGTGGGGCCTAGAGACTTGCGGTGTGCCCCTTCCAATACAATCGTGCTCAGTGCATGCCACAAAAAAACAAAATATTGAAAGATAAGGTTCGACTCTACCATTGCGATGCTACGGAAAACAAAACGGACGAATTTAGGGATTAAGCAGGGGAAATATCAAGTGGACGCTGTACCCAGCTCAAGAGCACTATGCTGCTTGTTTGCAACACAACAGACCTCATTATCAGGGAGGTCAGAACACCCACCGCGAGTGAAACGGAGGTTCATTTTCCCATAATGTTGTGAACATGTTGCAATTTGACGGCTGAATCAATCAAGACATGGTAGGACAACAACAGACAAGTGCTGCAGCGAAGGAAAAGACTGAAGTAGGCATCAATGTGCCTTGCATAATACGAGATGCGTACGACCTAGATCACTTACTACATTACTTCGGACCTTTGTCAAAACTACTTGGAAATGTTATCCAACTGACTGTCTCAAATTTCGTTTGTATAGACCGAAACATGATCTACTTTAAGTGAGCACCTTTGTGCGTATATACGTTAACGTACATTAAATATCTATGGATTGTCCTGCAATGTGCGACCAGCTGTAGTCTTGAAAAGTTTGGCGAAACATAGGCATGTTCTTACTCGAATCCGAACAATTTTGAAATAATTCCGAAGTAACGCGGGAAGTGATAAAAATGCACAGTGATATAGGACTTTCGGTCTAATAGGGCACTAACACACCAGCAATGGGGACAATGGTATGGAGGCTCCTTTAACTGGACAGTCCGGAACAGCTAACGCAATCGCTAGCGAAACAAGAACAACAAAGAACACTTGAGCGAGTTTACTGGTGACCCACCAACACGTCACAGATTGGGTAAGGTCTACTTTGCGGAATGACCCTGAGGTAAATAGACCAATGAGAAAATTACATTTCGAACAATTTTGCGGTCAGGTGAATATTCGCATCTGAAGAATATTTACTATGTCGTTAATTCTAAAATACTTTGAAAATTACACGTTCCCACTGAAAAATAGTATCAAAAACGAAATCAGCAGCATCAAAAACGATAGGATGGCTACCATGTTTAACGCACGGGCATTGGTACTGACCTGATCGGCTTTCAAGGCGGACAGACGCAGTTCGTGATCGCGTTTGATGTTCTCCAGTTTTCTATTTGCCCGCAGTTCCTAATTCAAATAGACAAAAAGAGATGACAAAGATGATCGATAAACTCAATGTGAGTATGCGGTCGGATACAACTATGAGACACCAAATGGAAAGTTCAGATTGGCATGCTATAGAAGACTAGAAAGTCAGTTCAGCTGCGGGAGCTGGCTGCTATCAATTTTCTTGTGAAAAGACCCATTGGACAGTTTGTTTCTTGTGTTCTCATGCACAAGTGATACTTGGCAAAGAAGTCGACTGCGAAAATGGTTAGTGTGCTCTTGCTGAATACTGCTGCCACAAGAGCCCCAGTTAGTGTTCCGAATGGGGCGGTAATCCTGGATTGTCCTTTTTCTATTTCGTTCGTTTGGACCCAAGCGCCCGTTGGAAACTTTATGCAGAGTGCACAAAGAAAATCGGCATTTAAAAATGTTGACTAATATCTAATATTTCAGAAGCACAGAAGAATTGGAAAAAAATTGCTCATCCCTGCGACACAACCTAGAAATAGGTACTGAAGCGGGTTGGTTTGAATCAATCAATTTCGCTGAAACCTAGTTTGGATTCGAACGTCACCGATCTCATTAGATCCCGAATGGCTAACGGTTTTGGACCATGCAGCTTCGGCCCTGGTGACATAAGTGGATTATATCTCAATAATCCCAAAAGCCTGAACCATTTATAATTTAAAAGAACACCAGAGACGAATAAATAATGATGAAAACTTGCATTTTGGGTCAGCTTTTCTGTTGTCTTTTGGTTTTCGATCCTTGAGAAGAACGTATCAACAGCCTGAAAAAGAACAAAAGCAAACCACTATAAGTTCCTTAATAGCATTTTTGGGTCTTTTTTACTCCAGGGAGAAAACTAAGACGATACTTGAGCCAAAATGAACAATATTACTTCTACTTGTATATGATCGAAAAGATAAGAATAAATATGTTAAATCTAAAGCAGACTGATGGAGATATAATTCAGCAGCGGCTGTTTAGTTCTCACGGATAGCCTTTTGGTCGAATAACGTGATCAACTTCTAATGCAAGAACAGCAACCTAAAAACAAACTGAAGACGTATGGTCGATCATCATCATCGTTCAGCGTTAAACAGCAAGGCAAGCCCCACTGACCGCTGCCTTTCCCCCGAGTTACACGTTTATATAAAAAGAGTTAGTATCCAAGGGGAACAGGGACTGGACCGGCACAGGCGGGAAAAGATAAGATGCTGTTGCAGCCAACACACGAAACAAAGTCTAACTGTACAAACGCACGTGTTTTCAATCATTCTGATTCGATAGAAAATGACAGCACGATAACCACTGTTCACGGTTCACTGCCATTTTTTAATGTCTCCAGACAGCAAATCGACAAGTCTTTCGGAACCCAACCACGAGGACATGAGATACCTACTTTACCTAAGTTCATTACACATTTTTTAATACCACGTTGCCACGTCATCTGCTGGCCTCCACATGGCTTCTTCCCTTCCTTAGGAGGAACACAAAATAAAGGACGTCATACGCAATACGGGACCCAACCAGCGTAGTCTACTAAGTTTCATACACTGAAACAAGCGATTCTCAGAGGTGGCACCCAATACCAGATTCCTAACCTCCATATTACTCACCCGGTCACTCCAT
>LUCM01010726.1:58704-82277 GCA_008360955.1 Fasciolopsis buskii
GTACTAGATAGGAATAAATGATTATCTGCACAGAATTGGAGTAGTCCTTCCCCGTTGTCTGTTCGCTGTACAGGCAAGGCGCATCGCTCACCTAGACAGGACTCCGATGCACTCAGTTTTCCAACTTGTGCATTAAAGTCACCTGCTACCACTACAATGTCAGAGCGTTTGCTCTTCCGAACAAGAGTTATGAGGTTATGGTAAAACTCGTCTTTCTCCATATCAGTGCTGCAGTCTGTTGGAGCGTACGCTGAGATAACAAATGAACTACGCTTAACACTACTATCCTTTCGGACGCAACTGATCCCTGCAGTCTCATGGCACACAAGCGACTGTTGACTGGGATCCAATCTAAAAGGGCTGCTTCTGCCTTCTCACTCAAGACTATTCCTACACCACGTTGACCCACAGCTTGAGCTGCTTCGTCTCTTGAAGTGCGGAGAAAATATCTTGACGAGACATTTGGCGCAGTCACTTGGATTGCTCTACTCGAATCCTGAATTCGTGTTTCACTCACACAGCAGACATCAATCGAAAGTGAGTCCACTGTCAGAACCAAACACGCCTGTTGGCCAGCCTGCATGAGAGTGCGCACATTGAAGGAACCCAGATTCAGAGACTGACGAGGCTTGAGAAAATGTGAGCTAACAGACGGAAAACCACCTACTACACTACTTGACAATAAACCGTTGCGAGTTTCGGGCGTGTTATCAATGGAGATACTATGGGTAGGCAGAAGGGGCAAACAGATTGGGTTGGAAACAGAAGAGACAGGTTGAATAAAAGAGAGGGAACTCTGAGCAGTAGCATACTTATCACTACCCACCCCATCTGCTCTCGATGCAATGGGCAGTGCGGTCCTGATTACCCTGCGCGACGACCGATGCAGTATGGAATTATTTGTAGGCGTGTAACTCATGGGGAATAATGGACGAGTACTGCTAGGGAGTCCAGCCGCTAAACAGAAGAACGATTAGGGTTCTCAACCAAAGCCTTTGGTTCTCACAAGAATCTGACCGCAAGGCAGCGGGGTACAGCTGAGTGGGCGCCCATCTATTTGGATCAATTAGTCTTCCACTCGTTTTTACGACTGAGCTGCTAACTCAGATCAACCCCCAACTTGGAGGACCAGCAGACTACTTCGTCAGGCCTCTACCCATTGACCTTCCAGGTATGATTGGATCTTCGGCTTGATATAAGCCATCCTGTATAGCTCGTTGGATCATGGAGGCACGCAAGCCGTCACACCACGTCAAGGTGCAGTCTCGTTGTGACAGTATGGTCGATAAACTTAGATGTTTTCGATTCGGAAAAAGCGGACCCATTTGAATAGGCGGGAAAAGCGTGTACAACAAAGTCTACGCACGATAGGCAGTGCGCAACAGTCTGAGAATAAGGACTCACCTTATTAAACGTATCAAAAGAGATATGCGGTCTGGATCGATATTGTTCGAACAGGAAAGGATGAAAGTCCTCTTGGCTAAATCCGTTGTGTAGAAACGATGGGGCAAAAAGGACAAACTGGTAGTAGCTCAAGAAAAAAAACTAGCGCATTTATAAGTGAAACGATAATACGAAACATCAAAAGTAATCAATTCTGATACGTCATTTCGATCGTTCAAATAATATAGCAGTAAGATATTCATGCCTCAACTTCGACAGTTTGGTAGTGTTAAATTCAAAAAACTAGAACAGATGACCGAGGCGGACGGTACATGAATACGAGATGCAACTGGGATATGGAAAAATCAAAGGCACGTCAGTGCAATATGGGTCACGCCGACAGTATACAAAACCTATCTACAAACACGATGACCTATCACTGATAAGAAAGGTCAGGACAAAACAATGGCGAGTTTGGTGCTGACAAAGCAAAAAGTGCAGCAACGGTGGTCACGTATTACATCGGTTTCGTAATAGGATAAAAACAATTGACTGATAGAAAGAAACGCATAATTACCGAAATTAGGGAAAGGTCAGTAGTGTTACACAGTATTCGAGGCTTAGCGAGTTTCAGAGGTAGTGACAGAGAGGACGTAGATAACCATATATATATATATATATATATATATATATATATATATGTATATATGTATGTATATATATGTTTACGCATTCAGATACTACTTCCTGCTCCTATATATACATATATATATATACAAACAAATCACAGTTGTGGTTCTTCTGTGGACCCTTCGACAAACAGCTTCCATGCACACTCTTGACGCTACAAATTCGATATATATATATGTATAACATTAGTTTGTTCCCTGAGCTAGCAATTTGATTGCAAATGTCTCATCACCAGCCGAGCTGACTTCGTCAGTGCTATGATGTGGTCAGCGTCTGGCTGCCGTCGTCCGCCTAAATGGGTCACCTAGTCTTTTAGTCGGTGTTGATTGGCTGCTCTTGGTGAGGTAGCAGGGTAGAGATACTGCCCAGTTGCTTTATTCACCGTTTATCGTTGACATGTTGTGGGCTGAATCAGTGTCCGTTTCGATTAACTTGTGCTGATTGGTCCTTCGATGGGATCGATAAGTATACATGGACAGATCGACGTGTCTGCTTATCGATCTTTCCGAGGAGTGCCAAGCTTTGAAAGATCCCCTCGAATGCTTTGTTCTACCCTGGGTGACAATTTTCACATATTCGAAGTTGAACTTCTGACCTTCCCGGTTTTCGTGAACTGAAATTAGGCAGGGTAGACCGTGCCTTTTTGCTGTCAATTAGTGCTCATGGATCCGTCCCGAGTTTCTTTCCGGTTTGTCCGGTGTACTGTTTTTTACAGTCTTTGCAGTCCATTTGATAGATAACGTCAGTTCGATTCTTATCAGATGTCGGTTCTTTGATCTTCGATAGAATCTTTCGTAGGGTTCTTTTTGGCTTGTGCTCCAATTCAACCCCATGAGGCTTGAGTGATCCCGTTGTCAATTCCGAAGTACGTTTGATGTACGGCAAGACATTCCATGCTTTGGTCTGTTCGGCGATCTTCTCTTGTTGGCGCTTTGTCTGCTGAAGCTTTGTGTGTACCCGTTATGCAGAAACATGTTTTTCGTCATGTTTCCTTCGTTCCGAAGTGCTCTTTTGGAAAGTGTCTTGATGCAGCTTCACTTGTGGCAGCTTGGGTGGTTGTTCTGACATTGCAGGATTTAATCTGTATGCATATTTTAGCGGTATACGGATGTTTCCAACGTGCCCGTGTGAAGACCACGTCTAGAAACGGCCGACTGTTGTCATGTTCTGTCTCCATATTGAACTTGATTTCCTTGAAAATTCCGTTGATGTCAGTGAAAGTTCGTTGCAGTTCATATCGTTTCATGATTACGAACGTGTCGTCAACTTAGAGCAGTCACAGTTTTGGTTTGATGTCCGGCAGCTGGGCAGTATCTCTACCCTGCTACCTCACCAAGAGCAGCCAATCAATACCGACTAGAAGACGAGGTGACCCATTTAGGCGGAAGACGGCAACGAGAAGCTCGCCACAACATCATAGCACTGATGAAGTCAGCCCGGCTGGTGATGAGACGTTTGCAATCAAAATGACAGCTCAGCGAACCAATGTGATCCCGTAGAACCTGAGCTACGAGAAAGAACATCATTCTCAAACCTGCTATATATATATATATATATATATATATATAATAAGGTGACTGTAAATAAAGTGCCTCTGCGAATAAAGAAAGGTCGAGTGGTCGATGTAAGACTTCTACAGTGTCACCGTAACACGTGGTTACCAATCAGAAGCTGAGTTCCACTGCAGCGGAAAGATCGGTCCTTGCGATATGGGTAAAGAACAACCGTTGGTGGCAGAAGATACTTGCGCCGGGTATACATCAGTGTGCCTAGAGCACTGTTACATAATTTCATTGACAGACTACAAAACACGTGAAGGGGGGCAGGCTGGGTTTCGTGGAGACATCGATCAAGTCGCCACTCTCCGACAGTAGTCAGAGCACTGGTTTGCTTTCCAAAAACCAACGATTACTGTGTTCATAGACATTCGCGCAGCCTTCGACTCTGCCGATAGGTCTGCGATGCGCATCGTTCTAAAGTTGTTGGCACTTCCTGAGACCAAGTGAAATGATGTAACAGTGAGTTTAAAGCAGATCGTCACATCGACTGGCCAGTTATTTCCTAGTGTCTAACCACACGACCATTAAAGAATTTGCCTTGCTCAAAATTCGCAGAAACCAAAAGCCACTGGAAGTGTATATACTGATGATGAAACAAACCTCAAAAGTGTTTCATCCTCCTCGGAGTGTTTTTTTCCAAATACGTAACCTCGCGTTTCGTCGAGGTACTTCGTGCCAGGATCCCGAACGCGAATAATTAGCTCATACAGAGCAGATGCCCAATGATATGCGTATGTTTTTTGCAGCTCTCTAAGTTTGACATTGTCCTCTTCGTTTACTTCTTCGTGAATCTTTCCTTTGAGCTCACTAAGTTCCGAATGTATCGCTTGCTGAGCCCTACGACAGCAATGTTCAATGGTAGCTTGTCCATAGGCTAAAATGTTGAAACAGTAGGATAAACATGGAATGGAATCGCATACGATGTGACAAAAAGCGATTGGTCTTCACGTAATGGGGTGACATTACGTCAGCTATATATTTGAAAACGAGTTTCGATAAACATGGATGCCTTCATGGTCGACAGTCATAAGCAAGAAAATCACGATTAGTTTTTGGTGTTGACTGTGGTCTTCATTTCAAAACACGAATATTAAAAAAAACGTGGACATAAACCACTTTTAATCAAAAAAGACTGCGAATTCCATATTTGACTCAGTCTTCAGATTGGCTACCTGCTACAACACCAGAATATTCGATCAAAGTGAAACAACTTCTCAAACTGCTTGAATAAAGACATTCCAACTAGATTATGATATTTCGGTGTTTTCGCTGGCCAGGAACAGCCGAAATACGGGGACAAAAACTGCGGTCAAATTAGCGAAACATCGAATCGTGGAATCCTTGCACAGAAAATTTTGCGAGAAATCAGAACTAACCTTTGTAAATCACGCATGAAGCGCCATGTGTTCAAAAAACGGCGGAATTTTAAGGCGAATTTTATCTAACGGGTACCAGATAGTTATCATTTCTGACCCACCTTGTGATTTATCATTCCAAATCCAGGAATTGGGGCTGCTTGCTCTTTCTTAGTGCAAAAACTGTCTACTCGTTTTTCCCCCTCTCGAACACTTTTTGGACATATCCCTGATAGTGTCTCGATTCCAATTTTGCATTTTTTTCGCTTAAGCTTGTACATTATGATTAAGACAACTAAGGAACTGGTTTCTGCACGACCGGTTATTTCCTGAAACTGGGTGGCTACAATGCTTCCATCAGATGGTCTTAACAATGATATGCAAAATTTAGACTTTTTGTTTTCTGTTACCCCATAAGCTGGACAAAATTGATACAATATTCAATGTTCTCTTTGGTGTACGAATTTATATCACTGTAGCGTTTAAATCTGAAATTTCAGTTTCGCTGTCCATTCGTATTTTGCCGAATTACTTGATGTTTTCTTTTATATCCCGTAGATCAACAAACAAGAGGAATAAACTAGATCAGTCCAATCCAAAACCCTAGATGCTTGTTGAAAAGCGGTGACCTTCAAGTCCGCATATCATAGTGAGATCAAGCCGTATGCGACCTCTCTAGCGCTCCTACGCGCTTGGGTTACTCATACAGATAACAAAGGATCGACAAACAGTCATAGAAGGCTTTCGGAGTGACGAAGCCTTAGTGAACGACTGCAGGTGAATTTATTGTCGGCAGATCGTTCACTGTGACCGTTATCTAAAAAGTCTCCAAAGCCAAATTTTTGGCTTCAACATCGGCGCATGGCAACTGAGACTATTTTCAGAAACATTATTCTGGTAAACAACGTGGCCGGTATACTACCACCATTCTCATCGGTTCTGGATCTCAGGAGCTATAACTGAAGTCTTAGAAATATATTCTTGGGTATTATAGCAAATACCGGCGGTGTAGGAAATCATGTCCTTATATGCTCCCAGTGGGCAAGAACAAAATGCCCGACGATGGTTTGGCGAGAGTTCCACATCACTGCATAAGTATAGAGTACCGGTGACCAGGCGGTGAGCATCGCTGCGTTGGGGGCATAAATATCACGAGTTTGAATCTCCACGGAGATGGTCGTCTTCACTTTTGGAAGCCTACAATAGGCTACAGGTACGTTCCTGAAAATATAGTGCCAGTGATATTTTGGTTATCATTACATTGCCCAAGTAAAGCACGGATAAACTCCCGCACAAAGAGAATGTGTAAACCAAAATAAGGCCAAATGGTGAATAGATTTCAAACAGGATTAGCAGCTGCGGGAATACTTGAAAGCATCAAAGTTAAAAAAAAGTGTCCCGGGTTACCTGAGGTACGATTCTACTACATTCAACTAAACAGCTACTGTTCCACGGAAGCAAACATTCATGTCATAAGATTCAAACGTGAAAATTCATTCACCGTGGGATCACTAAGATCCATATTTGGAGGCAACTCACATTTTGTACTGTGTATGCTGCATCGGTATCAGTTGAATGCATGAAAGTCCATGCTGACAGAGGTTGGCACAACTCAAAGCACGTGCTGGAAAACGCGTTCAAGCTAGGAGGCTTCGCCTCCAGCACAACTGCATGTATGCTCCGTTGGGTTGTTCAGCACCTAGCTGGGTGTACTGAAGAAGCCACTGAGCAGTTCTGTGACTCATACATTTGCTCGAAGTATCTCAAGGATTACCTGCGTACCTTTGTAGGTTATTCTTGATTCAGAATTAGGTGCAAACTGGTGGACTTTATCACCTACTTATAGTGATTTTTTGCCAAATTTTAACCACCGATAACACCGTCAGTAGTATAAGTGAAGCTTAGATTCCATGTTTCAGGAATTTACAACCGGACCAGGCTCAAAGTTCACCTAAATCACTTCTTATCTCTATACCATTCGTGCTTCATATACCTATTTATTTCACTTCAGTGCGGCTGTTTCGTTGAAGAGGATAAGTCGACTTCATGAATGTCTCTGGCCGTGGCTTTTCAGGCTCAACGGTTGACGTTAAAGACCTCATGTATGCCAATTCACTTCGCTTTCTGTTGGTGAGTACCGACCACCATCCGAAGGCCAAGTTGTTTCACGTATTGGAAAACATTATCGAGGCATATTTTCCATTGTCCCCCATGTCTATGAAGCCAGTGTTAACAGGGAAATGCTGCCAAGAAAAAGCTGGTTGGAACGTGGTCAGGGTGATGAAGGATGAGTCCAGGCCACTTTCACTGGTGGAGTACCATAACTGTTGAAAAGTTGGCAAAGATGCAGCCATTTTTAATGGTCTCGTTCAAGATTCGGTCACATCACAGCTCTCTCAATAAAAACTTAAGTGATAGCACTTAAAACTAGTTAAATGACATCCTCAGTTTTAAACTGAAACACTTCACAGCCATACAATAAGGGTGGTTGGATTTTCACATTGACCACTCCAAGCCTGACTTTAAAATTATTTAAGTTTCGCTCCTTCGAGGACGCAGAAACGCCGTTCAAACGACACCATTATACCCACTGGTATTATCTGCGTCATGTAAATCTGGTAGGATGATGGAACTGAGCAATTCAAAATGGGAAGCAACTTAAACTGTTTGATCATTCAGTGGTAGCGTTCGGATTGTATGACTAAAGAATATTAAGAACACCTTGAGCTTAACGGTTCTGATCTCGAGACCATCTATGAGGAGTATTAATCCATAAGATAAGAGCCACTTGCAATATCGTCAAAATCTGCCCAAGGATCACTGCATCGTCCGCAGACACATGGTCTATAGTACTGCGGACTGTGGAAGCTTCTACTCCCGATAACCGCCCAGTGATCCATAATTGTTGAACAGCATTGAGGATAACGGGTAATGTCATAATTCTGAATTCAGTTCGAAAGCCTGAGTCAGGAAATATGCCCTTGTTCCAGCGCCTTTGAATAACCGTTCGTAAAATGTGTACCCTCATAAAGGCAGATCAACAGGCGTGTTTAGAGCCAGAAATGGACACAGTGGTGCCAATGAAACAAATTCATGATTTGAGCAGTGTAATTCAGTTAACTGGGCTTAATAACTCATCTAAATAGTTCCTAAGCACATCAGGAGAGCAAAAGCTCCGACATTAAAGTGGTAGTTGGTGTTCCAATAAGCAACCCAAAAACGAGTAAACCAGAACCGTCTTAAGGTGTGCGTGGTGCACTGCCCGCTCAAACTGGAAATAATCGATAGACTATTACAGTTCCGTGCAAAAACTAGCTTAATTCTGCCCTGCACGGATTTCCGACCCAGTTCACGTCGGACAGCGACTTGGCGCAGTAAACTCACCAGCATTAAAAGTCAGACCGTTGCGTCCCTATCCAAAACTGCAAATCGCAAAGCTCCATGCAGGTAGAATCGGAGTAAGCTGGAGTTTCAACGCGATTTTCGCAGCAGTTCGATGACCATTGAAGCCAACCACAAGCTTGATTAGCCATATTGTGTGACCAGTATGTTGCCACCAGCTACGAACAGCAACTACCACACGTGCCAAGAACTCCGACGACCATCACCGTAGACGAGGAGTCGAGAAGGGAAGTAGCGGAAATCTGTTACTCCCACTACGCAGACGATCTTGTATCTGGAACATGCACAATATGCAATAGGTGGAATGACGACGACTGCAACTTCCTTCGGCACATGCATTGCACCTGAAAACTGTAAAGTGCTTTCAGAACAATGGATATCATAGCCTCCGCGATCGACATCCAACGGGGAGCAACCGACGATTGGTAAACGTTTCACTTATCTCGACAACTTCTAGACTAATGGTAGTAGTGCGATATTTGAGGTGAGGACGCGTAGATTCAAGGCTCGAGCAGAGTACACTAGACTAAAGCACTTGTGGCACCGACCTGATATTTCGCTGAAGTTCAACGGTCGTGTGCACTGTGCTGCGGTCCGCTCTGTCCTTTCGAAGGGTTGCAAAAAAGAGCTTGCATGCTGAAGATATTCGTCTCTTGGGGGTTTTCGATCACCAATATTTGTGTGGTATCGCTAGCATTGGATGGAGTGATTGCGTGAGTAATGGACATATTGGAAATCTAGTATCCGGTAGCGATTTACAGAATATTTAATCATAGTACATCGAGATTAGTAGATTTCGTTAGTTGGGTCACGTGTTACGTAAGACCAACATCCGTCTACCATACAATACTGTGCCCTATTCTTCGTTCTTCCCAAGGAGTGGAAAAAGACACGTTCATGGTATTGCGGGGTAAGAAAATGGACGGTGAACTTAGATAACGTGGGCGCCTCACGTCTGCGTGATTCCCCAAGAAGTTGACTGGAGACACCGAAATGCATGAGAGCGTACTAAGAATAATGGGTGTCGTTTTGTCATTCAATGAAATCAAAGCGACTGAAAACAAGTACGTTTGAACAATCGCACTGCATTTCTAGTGTTAATTACTACATCCTTCTATTCATCCTCCGTTTCTTTCGGTTCACTCTCTGTTTCCCTTGCGTATTTAGTTTTTCTATTGTGATATGCAACTGGTTGAGAAAGCCCTGCTGTTTACCGATGAACGATGATGATTATTATGCGGGCGACCTCGCTATATCGTTTACCCAATTTCTTTCCAAAACTGCCTCATTCTGAAAACTTATCAGCTTCCGCTTTTGCGGTAAGAGAAGCACACAAAAAGGTCTCGAACGATTCCGGTTGGGTAGATTTAATTGAAGGTTCACTTTAGTCCAGTCCGTACAACTATAAATCTTGCAACAACATGGTAGCTAATCAATCTGTCCAATCGAGAAAGGCACGAAGCATACCGAAGATCGACGGTAAAATCTAAGGCTGAAGACCAAAAGAGGAAAGGTTTCGGATACCTGAAGGCCAATGACTGCGGGACGATCCATATCACTTACTGTTTCCAACCACCGCTTCGGGAGATTTCGTGGACCCCAACTCGGTAGCCTAATTATGACTACACAAATCAGTCCACTGATTAAGGTTTTCATACTTTTCCCAATTTCACCGATTGGTCACTTCGAACTAACTTCCGACTATTACCTACCTCGAAGAACAGCGTAAAACAAGACAGTCGTTCTGTGGATATGTGCAAAACATGTCCCAACCACTTCAACTCATTCATATTCCGTGCTAGTTCTAAATACTGGGCCTTAGAGCCCAGCACATTAAATCTAATCTCTGGATTGCTCAAGAATACTACGAAGACAACTGCGTTCAAACGGACAGTTTTCAAAGCCGTAGAGCGATATCAACATCGCTGTTGATGCACACACTCGACCTTTGATCGATAAGCGTCCACGAATTCTAAGTTAGTCAGGTTACTGTCTGAATAAACATCAATGCTACTATTCTCGCACATGGATAAAAAAAATGGAAAAGCTGAAAGGTGGCAACTGGCGAACAGTCCCCGTGGCGAACTCGAGTGAAAAATCGCTGCAAGCACAAACTCCGCCTCGACTGTTCGCAGAGAAATTGGATGAGTGAAATGAATTTCTCTGGCTCACCTTTCAATGAGAGGCATCACCACAGACCTGCACCGAGTCGAATGCTGCTTCCAAATGGGACAAATCGTGGGTTCCCGATAAATGTTCCCATGACCTATTTTTTGTAGCAAAGTGAAGACTTGGTCAATTTAACCGACCCGGACGGAAAACGTCTTGCTTCCCAAGCCTACATCTTTCGCGAGCACTGGATAATCGCTGAAGGATAATAAGCGTGAGCAGTTTGAATGCAGAACTTATTAGGTATGCTTATTCGTGTAAATCGGTACAATCGCCGATTTACACCAGCCGATAGAAATGTCTTCCATTATCAAGCTTGATCTTAGAAGTTTTGTTAATTCTAATGGTTACACTTTACGGCCGTCTCCAAAGGAAGGGAACAATCCGTCTGGTCCAGCCCCTTCGTGAGTTTCAGAGACTATCTCCCTGATGACCTCCATTTCGGATGAAGGGCTGGCATCTACCTCCATTGGGTCACTTGCAGGCAGGAATGAAACTCCCACTGCAGCTGTGAGCCAACTAAACTGCTTTTAAATATCCTGCCCAACCCGCAAGCCGACAGTCCTGACTGAATCAATGTTACCAGATTCCTTAATCCCCTCGCCTACGCAAGGGTATCGTGAACCAGTATTCCACATCAGTCGCTAGTTTGTGACTACTGTCGACAGCCACAACCGTTTCCACTTCCTTTTATTTCCCGATCTGTCAATGGCCGCGGTCACTTCTAAGGTTCTTGGTAGGCTGATGTCTCAGGGACCTACTGGCCTTATTGTATTTTGCATTCGGGGGAGGGGAGTTGCGAACACCTAACAGCCCTTTCGTCTCCGCTAAGTAGCCAAGTTGGGCGTAAAGACCAACAGCAACGACCAAAACGTTCGCTGATAGCACACTTCGGAGTGATCGCGGTAACTCCCAGAACTCGTCCTTCGCCTTAGGGGAATTGCCATCAGTGGGCTCAAACATAGATATGTTATGGTCTGTGACCATTCTAGGGCTTTTGGTGACGCATATTTTATTTCTGCTATTAATTCTCCAAATGAACTTGCCCTTTTCTCAGCATTTCGAAACTGACGTTATTTTAAATATTGCGCGATTGAAAATTTTTGTCCGCGTAAAGATTCGTCGAACCTCGTTCTGTGATTGGCTACTCCACATATCGACTAAAGCCACCCAACAAAACTATATGAACGATAGAGCTCACTTGAATTCTGACTTGTATTGGTGGGTCACCAATAAACGCGTGGCAGTGTCCTGTGTTCGTCTTCGCTCTTCGGCTAGCGGGCTGGGCTAGCTATCCGTATTTCGCCCCACTTTCTGTTCCGTGTGGCTGTTCATTCAAGGGAGCAGCAGTTCCGCCCCATTCGTTGTGCGACTACGGGCTTTGAGCCTTGAGCCCGAACCTCTGTGTTCGTGTCCTACCAGACCACGGGCTGTACTCCTGTGCTATCGTGCGCCGCTAGTACTTGTGTCTTGTGCTTCAGTGTGTGCATATATCAGCCAAATTAGGCAACATAACAAGATACGACGAACAAACAACGACGCCTCAATCGACTGCTACTGCCGTCTACAGAACCGCCTTAATGAACAGCACATAATCGACCGTTGACTGGGATCCAGTCTAATAGAGCACGCTCTACCCGCATGCTCAGAACCACCACAATGAGTCTGACGATCAGTGCCCAAAACCGCGTTGCCGGGCACGTAAAAGGCGAAGCTGGGGAATGAGGTATTTATTCGGACTGTGAAGTGATTACAGAAGTGGGATCTTGAATTTGCGTTTCGGAGACACGTCATATACCTATTTTAACAGTTTCAAGCGTTCTCACTAGGGCAGCTTGCTGCCTTATTTGGTTGAGTATGCGGACACTGAAGGCAGCTATGTAAAGTGAACAGTCAGGTCTAAGTAATGCGTCCAAACTACTTCACAGCCCTCCACCAACGCTGCCATCAGATAAGCCCATAAAGCAGCAAGTCTTCGCAGAATTATGTGACCCCTACATCGGAAGGACGGAAATGAGAAAAATTCCTTGTAGAAAAGGTTGGAGGTATTCGGACGATCGGTACTTTGCGGAAAGGAATCCCAACCGGGCCCTTTGACTCAAAAGTTCCACCCACAGGGCAGTGGGGCGTTAACCCTGGGCGGGAACTCGTAGCAGGCTCACGGTTATCAATAACTAACCAGCTCGATGCAACGGGCAGCGCGGTCCTGACTATCCTGCGCGACGGTCGATGCAGTATGGAATTCACTGTGCTTGTGTTATTCGTTGAGGTTATCATACGAATTCTGTTAAAGAGTTCGGTCGCTAAGTAGGAGAATTAGGGTTTTCAACCAAAGCCTTGGGTTCTGACGACGACCTGTACGCTGGGCAGTGGGGAGTAGCCAAATGGAAGCTGACCTACTTGGACATATTATTCTTCCACTTATTTTTTCGATTGACCTACCAGCTCAAATCAACCCCAACCAGGAGGGTGAGGAGATTACTTAGTCAGACCTCTCTACCCATTGACCTTCCAGATATGACTGGATCATCAGCTTGAGATAATCTATCCTGTATAGCTCGCTGAATCATGGAGGCATGCAAACCGTCACATAACGTCAAGAGGTAGTCTAGTTGTGACGGAGATGAAGATAGCATTAAAGGAAGGTCAGGGAATAAAGTGCACCCATTTTTAAGGCCGAACTGTTCATTTTGCATAGCTGTCTTTAATGTTGACATGCCTAACCAAACACGGCAACATGCCTTCCTAGCTAGAAACCATTACACTTATAAAACGAATATATGATGCGCCTCTGAAATCCAAATACAAGATCTTACGCCAGTAATCACTATTCCCAGACCAGATAAAATCGTTTTTTCAGCGCCACTTTTTCGTTTCAGATGATCAGGTTTCCTGTGTTCACGGTCATGGACCCGCCGAGATCTTTCTGGACGAGAATCGAATGCCCATTGTCGGACGAAAATTAAGTCAGCGGCTGTTTCTGCATACTTCGGTTTTATGGTTCTGTACGTGTCAATGGCAGTCGACTAACTGGTCGGTTCTTTTACTGCACTGCATAGGCTCTCTGACTCTTCGTCTCTTGGGGCTAAAGATGGGTTCCAAAGCCATTCGTCCTGACTATTCCGCAGTGTGTGCCTAACGACCATTATGGATGCTGGTAGCAATTCCAACATCCGATTTGGTGGTTTTATGGTTACCGTTCAAAGGGCAGGAACCATAAAAATATGCACAAACAATCCATAAATACACGTTTTAGCTCACATTTGTAGTGCCTGTATTCACCGAATTCTCCCCAGCTGAATCAGTTTCAGTCGGCATATAGACTGAACTCAGACAAAGATGAAACGACAATAAAACCCTGATAGATTTCTGCACATCCACAAACATTTAGGAGCAATGCCTGGAGCTAACACCTGGATAGTTCACTATAAAAAGTACGACTACCTCCTTAAGCCCAGGACAAGTAGGATTTAACCAACGTGAGAATCTCACCCTCGTAAGAAGAAACTCCCGTACTTCGATTCACAGCCCACAGTCAGCTGAATGTAACGCGTTTAATCTCCAACCATACCGTTCAAGGAGTGGAAGCAGAATACCTTAATTATAAATTTAGCCCCGAAATATAAAATAATATCGTACCTTAGTTGTTTAGAAAAGGCGCAAACCCGGAAAGTGAAGGGTGCGCTCGTTAAAAAACTCAAAGTATGCCCGATAGCGATGTGTAGTCTAAAACCTGACAACTACTGATGACATGTTTGTCACTGTTGAGAATGACCAGCAACCGCATCTGTGAATTTCGACATATTTTCGGTAGGTCAGGTGCGGTATGAAACAGGCCGCTGTAGTTGGTGCTACTGCACAATTAAATGAAAAGGAATTTAACTTTTTCTTCACACTCCAAAATTTTGACAAAAATTTCGTACCTTGATTTGGGAGATCACATTCGCAAAACATGAGTACTTCGACCAAAAAATTTGAACACTCTATTATGACAAAATGACGCAGGATTGCGGTGGAAAGGGTAAGCTCCATAGACGATATTATTACACGAGAGAACCGGAAATTAGGAGCCTGGATCTGGGAATAACGCAGTAATACATAGACTTAAAAGGTCAGGTGTGACGAGCCAGGCGACAGTGACTCGCCATCTGTCATCATTTGTCCGAGTCTCCGCCGTGAGTACTTCGATAACCTCTCATACTGCTTTTTAATATAAGTCTAATTGGGCCCCGACAGAATAATTTTGATTTAGCGGTTAGATTCAGACCGTGGCGCTTGCGATCAAGGCAAAAAGTTAAAATAAAATTTCGTCGATCTTTCTTGAAAAAGAAATTGAAAAAAGAGTTAAGTGCTTAGTAAAGTCAGTGTCTTCAGGAAAAATTATAAATAACTGTTCGAAATTCCCACTTATCCGATGTTAGGTTTTCTCTTATATCAATTTCTTCGGGGCAAGAATCTTTATATCATCTTTCAATGGGAGATTTGAGCGTTTACATTTTGCTCCATCGAAACAGACCACAGGACTGCTCCTGATCGGTTGCTAATCTGTCACTAGATTTCCGTGTTGCATCGGTAACCAAGTATCGTAATAGCTAAATCAAGTGGCGCACAAATCTTAGAAGAGCGAATGAAATTGCTACATAGTAAGTCCTGCGTCATGTGCTGATTCTGTGATGGCTGTCAAAAGAAATGAGGCGCAAATGGGAATGCTTACGAAATTCGGCACTTAGAACCTTCTGAACAGGACGAATTGATGGATCGTTTGTCCGACCGAATGTCCAAGGCCCTTTGGTGCCAACAATGTGGGAATAGACTGTTTCAGAGAGCCGTGCTATTGAGCTGTTGTCCTCCAAGTTTCTCAGGCTATTCGGTACCTGTCGAGCCAGATCTATCGGATATTTCTCGTGTGCAGCATACCGCACATCTTGATTAGCATCAGTACGAGGATGCAGCAAATGTAGAATGGTGTATGTCCAGTCAGTGAGAAACATGTTGCCCTGGAATGAACCAGAAATATTTAAAAATAGCAAATATCCAGGTTCATTAATCCTAGTAGTCCGACAAATGAGATTGTGGATTTCCCAATGAGCAGTTAATCGACAAAATTAGGATTAAAAGAGACCTTAAGACAGAGTCAATCCACATTTGTATTCCAACTTCTGAACTCGATTAACAAATGGCTGACTTAAAGCGCAAAAGGTGGCCACTTAACTGGTATCTTCAAACAGACGTATGTTCAGTGTGCAACAGATATCCACTGTATCATAATTACGCCGAGGCACAAAATTTTAAGCGGCATGCTGCAGACAACCCGCTTAACTAGAGGACAAAGCCACAAACCGGGAATTCTCAGACCAACGCCAAAAAAACATGTAGATGCGTCGGTCTCAAGTTAAAATGAGGAAAACGCGATTCTCCAGATAAAAGTTCAACGACTATCGACGCAAACCGCAAACCTGGTTGGCCATACAACGTCTGCCTAATTAGTATGTTGACATCAGCTACGAACAGCAACTACCACACGTGCCAAGAACTCCGACGACCATCACCGTAGACGAGGAGTCGAGAAGGGAAGTAGCGGAAATCTGTTACTCCCACTACGCAGACGATCTTGTATCTGGAACATGCACAATATGCAATAGGTGGAATGACGACGACTGCAACTTCCTTCGGCACATGCATTGCACCTGAAAACTGTAAAGTGCTTTCAGAACAATGGATATCATAGCCTCCGCGATCGACATCCAACGGGGAGCAACCGACGATTGGTAAACGTTTCACTTATCTCGACAACTTCTAGACTAATGGTAGTAGTGCGATATTTGAGGTGAGGACGCGTAGATTCAAGGCTCGAGCAGAGTACACTAGACTAAAGCACTTGTGGCACCGACCTGATATTTCGCTGAAGTTCAACGGTCGTGTGCACTGTGCTGCGGTCCGCTCTGTCCTTTCGAAGGGTTGCAAAAAAGAGCTTGCATGCTGAAGATATTCGTCTCTTGGGGGTTTTCGATCACCAATATTTGTGTGGTATCGCTAGCATTGGATGGAGTGATTGCGTGAGTAATGGACATATTGGAAATCTAGTATCCGGTAGCGATTTACAGAATATTTAATCATAGTACATCGAGATTAGTAGATTTCGTTAGTTGGGTCACGTGTTACGTAAGACCAACATCCGTCTACCATACAATACTGTGCCCTATTCTTCGTTCTTCCCAAGGAGTGGAAAAAGACACGTTCATGGTATTGCGGGGTAAGAAAATGGACGGTGAACTTAGGTAACGTGGGCGCTCCACGTCTTCCTGATTATATATATGTATACTGCGTGCACTCTGGTGCAAGCAGGTCAATAGGCTTGTTTACCTTCGACAATGGACTCGTTTGTGATTGATAACTGCTGCGTCAGTGAAACGTATTAAGGATTTCAGTTGTGTAATTTAACTAATTGCGTCTAATATTCCGTCAAGATGTTTCTGTGCACCTCAGGAGACGAAGCAATTGAAGCTGTGGGTCGATGTGGTGTAGGGACAGTCTTGAGTGATAAGGCGTGGGCTGTCTTGTTAACAGTCGTTTGTGCGTACTGAGTGCAGGGATGGATCGGCGTCCGGAAGGACAGCAATGTAGAACGCTATTATTTCGTCATTTGATAACGGCCCCAACAGACGGCAGGGCTGACATGCATAAAGACCAGTTTAATGACGAACTCATCACCCTTGTTCGGAAGAGAATAGACTCTGGCATTGTAGTGGCAACAGGTGGTTTTAATGGGTGAGCCGGAAAACTTAGTGCATCAAAAGCTTCATGGGGGGGGGGGCGCTGCGCCTTGCCTGTTGACACAACGTGAGAAGGCTTCTCAAATGTTCCTATTTAACGGAATTTTTGATACAGTTCGCTTCGCACAGCTACATGGCGCTCTAACTCGACAAGTACTCTGAGTCAGATTGACCATATCGCAGTTAGCTACCGTGGCGCGGTTCTGTCCAGAACTGTAGATCATACTGGACCATGTACGTCCAATCGGGCCACGCGTTGGTTTTTTTGCGATTTTTGCTGCAGCTCAACGGCCATCGACGCAGGCCACAAATCCGATTGGCTGTCGAACGTTTGTGTGATTTGGCTGTTCTCAATAGCTATGAACAGAAGCTGATCGAGGAACTAAGAACTCCGACGAGCAACAATGCAGACGAGTAGTGGGATCAAATTGAACAGCCGATGCGTTCGGCAGCAGGTTTCGCTTGCGGACCTAGATCTAGCGTTCATCAAAGACATTGGATCTCGCAAGGGTCGCTGGAACTAGTGGAACAAAAACGCCAGCTCCCTAACGGCAAAAGGGTGGATAACGTGGGTTGACAAACGCAGCTTCAGTTGACGACAGGCCATGAGAATGACCGTAAAAAATGGTGGGTTAATGTGGTCGAAGAAACGGGGTTAAAACGCTTCAGGTAACAGTCCAAGACTGTTTAGGTCTATACGCGACAGGGGTGGTCGGCAAACTTCGATTAGTAAAATTGTGTGCGATAGAAACTGACAATCGTCCATGGTAGACAGCAAAGATTCGGTAGTTGGGCAGTATAGTTGGCTGCATGCTAATGTAGTTAGTCTGACGTCCGCATCCTTGGGAGGTGACCCCGTAACGGAAGTGGAAGGAGAGTCGGATATTATGCCACTAAGGAGGGGAAAGGTAGCTGTATGCACGAACTCCGATTCGGCTGTTAAAATACACAGATCAGAAGATGGAAACAAGTTAGGATATTGTTTCAGGTACTTGGTCATGGGGCTTAATCCTTGGAACAGGTTATGGTGGTTGGGTCATGTTTTGCATGCTTCCACAGAATGACTTCTTTGTGCGCGTTCTCCGAGGTAGCTTATGGCCGAGGTGGTGGGTCAATCTAACCAGTCGATGACGTGGAAAAAGCTGAGGAACTTCAGCGGCAGACCGGCTCATGAAGGTGCAGTTAGACGACCCCGCTGCCACCTAAGATTCTCCCAAACAAGGGTTGGAGACAATCGGCGACATGGCTCACAGCCAAAATTTGGCGTCCTTGAATTCGAAATCATCCCTTATCTTTATAGCTATCCAAATGTGCCACAGTCAACCTTTCACTATTCCTATTGTGCTCGCAGGGTGCACTGTAGTTCTCAACCTCAGGCAAAGGCCAACACGAAATAGCACAACCTGGATTAGTGTACATGCCGCCATACGGTTAGTTACAGAGGTCCTGGGAACAGTAATCCTCGGGTTAACGCAAAAGTTGACGGGAAACTCACTCGGTCGTACAACTCCACAATCAAGTGATGTGCTCCTTCTTCAAAACCAAACTGAAAATCTACTATGCGATCCACACCAAGCTGAGATATCTGCGAGACTTTCTTATTTCTTATATGTTTCCGCAGCTAACGACGAAGTCATAGCATTGTTGTACAAGGGTTACCTTCATTGAGAAACCGGACGGCATCGGGTTTTTAGCCCAATTATACTCCGTTATATGTATCCGTGCGCCAGATTCCAAAAGTAGCACAGATTTTTGTTCACCGCTATATTTCTAAATATTTTCGACCGCCTTAAAGAGTACGTACCTGGAGAGCTTTAATAAATAAGTCTTGTTGTTGATGTCGTACACATTGTTGACCCGCAGTCCTAAAATTCTGAAGCAGTAATTTCACGGGTGTACTCACACTGTCTGTTAAGCTCCCCGAGGATCGATATCAAATCCAAAGTGGAGAAGAACAGCTTCATAGTGGTAGCGATGTGACGACCCGGTACAGGCTCTGGTGTCACCTGAAGTTGCGAGCACACTAGACGGTTACGAGGTGGTCGTGAAGTGTTACGCAGTTTCAAGGCCGATAACCCCGTCTGTCATGGGTCGTAGATTCCGTTAGTACTCGACGGATATTCATTGGGCCTCAGTCCTCGACTAGTAATGATAGGAGACGAACATCAGGCAGCAGCGTGTGCGCCGAAAAACGCAAGCTTGCCAGGGGCTGAGAGTGACAGGTACACTCGCGCCGTTAAGTAAGGGTGGACTTTGTATATTCCTAGTTTTGGTTGGCCTGTGACACTGAAGGCAGTGATACCTGGGGCTGAAAAACAAGTAAGGAACAAAATCACACGTGAAAGAACAGAATGACGGTGCAACCATGAACAATAAACTTTTTAAAGCTTATTACTGCACTCACAGCGCGCTCTTTAGAACAGACGATTCCAGTTCCAATGCCAGTTAGTTTACAGAACTATACGACAAGACGCCTAATCGTCCAGGTTCTTGCATCTAGAGCTCCTTGAATTAAACGACGCTTCAACAACAGGATGACGGAATCCCCTTCAGGTCTCACAAAGGAGGAGACAATTAGTGATCATCTCCTCAGCCCCACAATTCACACACTGACCTCTCCAAACACAGATGGCCATACATTGTCTAGTCTCCCTATGAACGCGCGTACTGATCCCATCCCAACCGATTCCTCCGGCAACATCTTCCAGCTATTCACCACTCGCACGGCAAACGGTTTACTTCTCAAACCGGTGGTTATATGTTCTCGCACAATTGTTTTCCTATTGCCTCTTAGTGTATCGTTTCCTCTTATATGGAACAGGACTCCCCGGTGAGCCTGTATCTCGGCTCAACCCTTAATGATCTCGAAGGTCTGCACTAATTCACCTCTTTCCCTCCCTAGTTCCAGGGTGTACAAGCCAAGTGCATCCAGCCTCTGCTCATTTAACGTGAGTCAAGTGTCCAAACCATCATATAAAAGCACGATGAACCTGTTCCAGCATCTTCCTCCCTCTTACCAAACACGGTCTCCATGCCTGGACATAGTATCCCAAGTGCGATCTGACAAAAGTCTTGAATAGCGGCAAACCATTAGGACTTCTGTATCCTACGTTGGTTTAGGGCACCCATGCATTCTTGGTCACCTTCTGACATTGCAGCCAAGGTTTGAAGTCAGCACTCACGACCATCCCAAAGTTCCTTGATTGCCGAGTTTGTTCCATCGCATCCTGATGCCCGGGTGGACCCATATCGCGGGGGAACTTCCTTCTCCTTCCATGAGCCGCTGATATTTGTTCGAGCTCAACGGAGGATCTCATCTTACCGACCACTGGTAAACTTTATCCAGGTCTCTCTGGATAGCCTCGCTGTTTGCTGCCCTAATACTTTGATGCTGTCAGCAATCACGAGATACAAATTTGCCAATCCACTAGCTATGTCAGTGATATACATTAGGAAGAGCAGTGCCCATAAGACAAATCCCTGATGCACCCCGCTACGTAGCAATCCTCCGTCTGACAGACCCCCTCGACTGTCATCCTGAAATACCTGCCCTTCGGAATTTGTGCTATCCAGTTATTCACCTTAGCATTCACTCCAAAAGTCTTCGCTCTCTGGTGAGAATCATGTGGTTCACGGAATCAAAGGCCTTCGGAAAGTCCAGATAAGAGATTTCTAACCTTTCGCTCCATTCAATCCTGCCTGTTGATTCGTCCAGGAGGCTTATCAAGTTGGTCAGACAGGAAGCATTTTGTGCAAAACCGTGTTTCTCCACCATCGTTAACTTTTTGCCCTCTAGGTGATTGGCCATCCTGTCACGAAGGCCTCTTTCAAGAGTTTCCAATACAAGGGATTTCAAGCTCACCGGTCTATATCTGCCAGAGTTTCCTGTGCCCTTGCGTTTATGTACCGGTACGACCACCCGCGTCAACCAGTTCACGGGAATCCACCCTTCGTCCAGCTATGCAGCAAAGAGCTTGGTGCAAGGTTTCACCAGGACCTCCGCCAGCGGTTTTACTACCGCCGGGTGGATCCACTCAGGCCTTGCCGCTTTCGATGCGCCCATTTTTCAGGTTGTCTCATACTTCCTCCGTGATTACTCCGTTCGGCCTCTCCACCCTACGATTGACGGGACCAAGTGTTTGTCCCTGCGTCCTTTGGTCCCTCCTGTATACCGCTGAAATTGTCCAACTTATAAAAGGCTTACTCAGGCTTTCATTCGCATTCTTCGAGAATTCAAGGTTGCTTTCATTGTATGCTCTCCGGTTTGGCATCTGCCTCCTCGTAGTCTAATTCACCGGGCTTAACCTCATTTCTCTCCAGCTCGCATAGAATGAACATTTGGCTTGGAGCCACTCGGTCGGTGTGTTATCCGCAGTTTACAATATTGTATTTCATTTTTCGTTTCTGCCAGACAACTCATCACGTGCATTATCGTATCCAAAGCATACGCATTTTGTCCTCCTTTTTGGTTGAATCGGTTTCTGTTCTGACTTGCTTGTCTTCCAAGCGGCACAACTGTACACGGATAGCCTTAGAGCCGTTCCATGTTACTTTTGCTTGAGCTTGACGCTGTGACCACTCGCGCGTCAATCTTTTCGGCTGTATTAGATTGAAATACTGACAACCTAGACACTCATTCCGTACAAACAAGCAATCAGGAATGGTAGTAGTTTGGGTGTACCTGTCAACAGCGCGCAAATTAGGCGTGCGTGCGCAGTGACCAAATGGCCACCGCGCCGGGCGGGCAAAATTTGGTTAAACAAGCCTTCCGGAGGGGCAAATCCATGTTATGCTTCCTCATAGAAGACACTCAGGAAAGGGCTTCGAAATAGATATCCCTTGCCTTGGCACCATTCGCAAATGAAGAATTCCGCCACTCGTTAACAAAGGTCTAATTTTGCATATTGTTAGGAGCTGGCCGTTCTCCGTGCACCTAACCGAAGAATCCTCAAGAGTGATCCGCCAGCGCATCTGCGCACTTACCCCATCACAGCCGAGCTGTCCGCCCGTTGTGCGCTGGTCACAACGGTAGACCTAACCGCGTTTCACACCCGCAAGTCTGAAGCTTGTCAGTAATGTCCAGGAGACGTGACGGGTAGGTGAATGATGTAGACGGCAGGAACGATGGCTTTCATGCCGGAGTCTGTGAAGCCCCCGTTCCTTAAGGTATTTTTGAAATCGGCTAAGACGAAAATACATATGAAAAGGGAGATCTTCAGCATCATTTGTTGTTCTTCACTGATTTTGTCGATGTGACCTGAGGGCAACATATTCGTCAGCGCACAGATTGCCAGGACAGACGTGCTTTATCCGGTTAAGTAAGGTAATACAATTACGAGCAAAGCTGTATTCTTCCGTTTGATCTGAAAACAATGACAAATGTAAAAACCGGCCACTGTGTTTGCTATGTTTCCGATTGATGCTCTACCTCCATTTCCTTCAGGAGCCTCCACGGGCGGCATTAGCGGCATTCGGACTCGACAGGGATGAGCAGTCTCATTAAATGGGATGGAGTTCCCCAATTAATCGACACTACCACGAAGGGGCTGACGCAGATAACAAACACGGTGCCGCGTCGGCCGACAGCGTCCAAAATTAGTTTTGGGATCCTACTTTCTCACGCAAAGCGGACCGGCAGACGGCGGTTACAACGGTGGTCGAACACAGCCCCAGTGCTCCTGGGATCTACCCCAAAGATCGCGGGTCCCGTGGTTGACTGGCATGAAGGGTCTGCATGTGCTGAGATGATATTTGCGTGGTAACCATAATTAAATTTCGTGGACTTCAACCGCGCCACCAGCTGTCTTATGAGACGGAGGGCACAAACAAACACAAGCTCATTCGATGTGGCTCAAATCCCTTCGAAGCAGCTCAGAAGACCGTAAATAGCCAAAGGTAATGTTTCGCTATAAAAGGAGTTAATACTGGTTCGAAGAGCAGTTGTAGTTGCCGATGGAATCCTTCATGTGGGTGAGATATAGTTGTTCCAAATTGTTTACAACCCGGTGTTTGAAGCAGATTTGAGAGCGCCTCGTCAAAGTGTTAGCCACTTTCAGTGGGCACCATAAAAGCAACCCGCTATACCAACCCAACCGGCGAACAAAGCTTTTGGACCATCTTCAGCCGTCGAACACTGGATTGGTGCGGCCTTTGGCAAGCGAATGAAGCTGTCTACAAACGTACGTAGGGATATCCGTGAGATAGTGCGCGAGCCCATGTGAAATCCACAAGAAACTGTTTAA
>LUCM01010727.1:0-122717 GCA_008360955.1 Fasciolopsis buskii
AAGTTGAAAGTCCCTGTATACTGTGCCGCAGTGCGTTCAGTTCCATTGTACGACTGCGAGACATGAAATATGCGTGTGGGAGATGTTCGTCGGTTTTAGGTTTTCGACCATAGATGTGGTTGGGTATGGCCGACACCCGTCTACCATACCGTGCCCTATTTCCCGATGAATGGAAGAAACCACCTGGAGGTCAACAGATGACGTGGCAACGTGGAATGAGAAAATGTGCAGCGAACATAGGTAAAGTAGGTGTCTCACGTCTTTGTGGTTGGGGTCTGAATGAGTCCTCACCTAGGCGGCTGGAAACACTGAAGGATATGACAGTAAATCGTGAGCAGTAACGATTGTGTTGGCATTTTCTGTCGAATCAGAATGATTGAAAAATGCGCGTTTGTACAGCGCGGCTCTTCCGTGTTTAGGCTACAGCAGTGTGTTATCTTCCCCCGCCTGTGTAGGTTCACTCCTTTTTCCCCTTGTGTATTCACTCCTTTTATGGAAATTTGTAACCCTGGGGAAAAGATATCGGTCAGTGAGGCTTGCCTTGCTGTTTAACGCTAAACGATGATGATGATGATGATGATGATCTAAAACTCCAGGAAGGTCAAATGTTCAGATGGCACACGCATCGATCGCTTTGGTGATAAATGTCAATCGCCGTCTTCGGGTCGTTACCACATCCAGGCTTTTGGGACCTTGTGCTGTTGCGCCTTTCCAAGTTTCAGGTTCATGGTTGGCGGTCCCCATTTCCCATGTATTGGGGCGTAGTGGCTGTGGCATATGTCCCTTCCACGACACTTATACGTGTAGCATTTCATCAAAAAAATGATGAGAAAAACATCACCTTGAAACTAATACCAGATAGTTGGTCATGAAAATGTGGTTTTATGCGGGTTTAATTTTTTGAACACGCTGATCTAGAACTTGAATAAATTGAACACAAGTTCCTAAGTATAGACCGAATCATTCAGCGGAGTAAAACGACAAGTAGCGTGAAAAACGATGATTCTTATTAGGTGAATGATTAAATTTTATGGTCTCAGAAGCATCAACTTCTGGGTTCGTTGGGCGATACACTTCCTGAAGTAACTCTTAAGAGACTAGTTTAGTGTTTGTGTTTATGCTGTTAAATCAGCTAGGTAATTCGTTCAAAACCTACTGATTGATTCCTCGCATCGTAGCGGTTTTTATTTGAATTTCGTCTGCTCGGGTCTTCTTTACGTTTCTGTTAAATTGCGTTTCTCTCCCAACTCCATTTGTACGAACGAAAATGTTAGGCAATGAAATCATTCCTGCCGAGTCTGCTGTTCCCTTTGCCAACGTATCAATGGCCAACCTGGTGCAAATTTTACACCCTACTTTAATGCCTGTTACAACTGTGTGTACGCAAACGATGAGCAATGCAGTGGGGACGACGAAAACCCAGGTGACAGAAACGGCCCCTACACTGGTACCAACCACTTCGTCTATCTTGCCTCCACAGAACTCATCCCCGTCCGACCTAGTGTCTTCTGCCTCTCCGCCTTCGATCCGATCAAAATTTCTGCCTCGTCCAATGAAAACTCTACTTCCACGAACGTGCGCAGGTAGCTCAACCGGCGCAGTGGTGATCACGGCAGCAAAACCTCCTACGAATGTGACAAAGCCCTCTATAACAGTGTCCAGTACAACGTGTGTGATCCCCGTCGTGCCACTCACCACCGTAGCCTTGGCTCAACCATTGATCGCGACTGCAACTCGTCCGATTACACTGGCTATGCCCACCATCGGTACTCCAGTCCCCTCTCAGTCAGTTCGTGCAGCTTTACGGCCATCAGTTGTGCGAACACCCACTATCTATAAAAAAATCGCACCCGCACCACGCCGAGCTGTGAGGTCATCAGTAGGGTCTACTCCTACTGTCACAATATCCAATGGGCCCAGTCAATCTACCGGGTTTTCGAATTCATCTGCTGCCAACCGGTAGTAGATATTTGCCCGTAGTTGCATTTATTCTATCAGTTGTTCTGTGGTTGCGCCCTCTTGTGCACATAATCTCCATCCTGCACTTGCTTGGTGGTCTTGGTATTTCGGTGAGTCATAACTGTGACATCTATTTCAGTCTAGATTTAGCGTAATTAGTTCAGTCTCTTTGCTTGCACTAAGGGGTGATTTGCACCAACTTTGATTTCGCTGACCTACCTGTTCTCAATGTCTTAATAGCATTACCGTGTTCCCTAAAACCAACACTACAGTATAACATCGAACTCTTCTGGTCACCATTATGTTCGGTCTCGGGAGGGACTTTCCTGCCGTAAAATTTGTTTTGAAATTGGTTTATCGCTGTCATTAATTCAAGTGCCTTCCGTTGGTCGTCCTGACTCCTCTTTGGGCTGCATTTCGATTACCACCCCGTTCGTCTCCAAGCTTATCACAAGGGTATGGTCAAGCTATGCGATCACGGGTAAGATTGAGAAGCAGTCATCGGGCTAAGTCTTCATGCCCTCTAACATGCAGTGTAAAATGCAGAATTTCTCCTTCCATTTTTTCAAGGAGGTTGGTCAAATTTGAAGTTCAAAATGGAAACCACTTGTAAACCTTCCTTTATATTCTTCTGAAGATAATACGGAAGTAATGGTGGATTTTTTCGACAAAAATAGAAAGTGCTTCCCTGCCTACCGGTCGATTATCCATTTAAACAAATACCGACATATCCCAATCATTGCGGAATTAATTTCACCGAAAATTGCCCGGTAGGGCGAGCTTTTTCAACTAGGGTTTTCTGAGTGTCCAATTAATAATGCCAGTCGAAGACCCCTTCAAATCGGATTTCCGGCTACTTCCTGCCCCAAAGTCACCACTTTTTCTTGTTCCACAATTAGGTTCCTCATCCTGCTTCTTGACTTGCGGCCCCCTCCTTCAGCCCGGGCGCCATTCACCTGAATCCAAACGGGGTTGTCGGATAGTCCTGTTTCCCAGGCATGATCCGTCCTCACTGTCGAATGACTCGCCAGACCGAAACAAAGCAGCCTTTCACTTTTGACATCAGGTCGTATCCTCACCTTACTTTGCAATGAGGAATGAGGTAAAAATGGAAGGCAGATTAGCACTGTTTCCTGCATTTTTACTGCACACCTTTTGAGATGATTTCTGATGTTTCTTTCGAGACCCCACACTTTAACGGGTCTATCGTGCAGCGTTCGCGACATTGATTTCCATATTCTTCAGTTGTTTTAAGTGGTGATGATTCTCATCCCTTTCGAGCCCGAACCAGATGGGCAGAGAGGTCTAGCCAAGGCTAGTATCAACACAACTCCCTCTGGTGTTACTGTGACGTTTGAACATATGATTACCATGACAACGTTATTCAAGTAATCGATACCGGTACTATACCTTTGACTAATTTATTTCGCGGTCCTCAGCCGCATCGAGTATCTAATCTAAGTACGGCAATGTCCACAGAATCATCATCGATCAACTTAAACTCATGTCCGTACTATAAACAATGCTCTGCATCGGAAACTCATCATTTTTATTATACACCGTGTCACTTCTTTCGATTTTCGATAAACTACTGCAGGACATCCATTTGGACAAAGAACTATCTTCCATCTGCTAGACGTCAAGTCCCATAGCCGCAGTGAAAAGTCACCGTTGTGTGTTCTATTCGGATGCAAAATGTCCCTCATCCTCCTCTTTTGACCGGATCATATATCGCGATAGGAATGGAGCTTCTGTCTGACTTTGATATTTGCTATCTGTGTAACGTAGTCAGTTCTTATGATATACCTTCGGTTCTCGTGGTTATCGTCTACTTCTGCTGCTTCCGGTTCTGATTCCTTGTTGATTACTTTGAGATTATGTGCACTATTTCGTTGAGGACTATTGTTTTTCTTTTCAGTATGACATTCCTGGAGCTGTTAGATCCTAACCGGGTGAGTATTCAAAAATCGTCCGGAGAAAGCCTTCTCTTGTTCTGTTAGAATATTTTGGTTTCCTCGGTGTTTAAGTTACCCTGTGCAGACGAACAGAAGCAGTCAAGAGGGTTTGTTTCTTTTGGTTCATGACCTTGAGAATTTGGCACTCTTTATTATCACACTATTTCATGTCTAAGATTTACACGACTTTATTTCCGATTTACTCCGAATTATGCGAATCATCATATTTTTCTACTCATCGGAGGTCATTTATGCCAGCAACCGGATTTCTCGGACATTTTTGAATAAATCCCGGGGTATATTGATTCGTATCGGTTGACTTGTCATTGCACTGACTTTGCGGTCAAATTTTACAAGCGTTTTGCCGGTTGAATTCACTCGATTGATAAAATATTTTGGCTTCTCTTGGTGTTAGATCGATCGTTGAATCATATCGATCAGTATTTATCCGGCCGAAGAGCAGATCTAGTTTTTATGCTATTGAATGGCGTTGATGGGGTTCAGCTGTTTGTCCCGTCGGATAGCTAGAATCATCTTTTGTCCGATTGAAAGCAGCAGTGGCGAACGTGTACTTTGCTTTGCTATCCATCTTGAGTAGTGGCCATAAAATGACTGTGATATCGTTTGATATTTTTATCACATGCACTATCCGTGAAGCAGTCGAGGGAGCATGCCCTATAGTCACTCCGACCCACTACACGGAGGGAGAAGATGGGAACTGGTGACCGTGACCTTGAAACTTGAAGTGGCTTAGAACCCCAGATAGGGTCCCAATAGGCCAGGCGTGGTAACGAGCCGACCGACAGACACATGTGGGGTTCGAACCTCTGACCTCTTTAGGTGACAGATTTCCAACCGACATGACCATCGCCGGCCAGTTCACCTCAGCAGCGTCCACCAGAATCAGTGGTTCTCCGGGGTAAAGTCTAATCTCATCTCAGAAATAAGAGGTTCGAACCCCACCACTGGTGGTATTGGCACTTCGATGTCATCCACCTCATTTACACCCGTAAACTGCTGGGATGGAGATTGTTTCTCTGGCATTCCATATGTCACAATCGTGACTGTCAGATGCCGCCGACGGTAAAATGGTGCCGTTGGGTCGTATGACAACGAGACTGCACCTAGACATCGTGTGACGGCTTGCGCGTCTCCGTGACCCAACGAGCTATACGGGTAAGCTTATCTCAAGCAGAAGATCCAATCATGCCTGGAAGGTCAGTGGGTAGAAGCCTGACGAAGTAGTCCCCTGGTCATCCAAGTTGGGGGTTGATCTGAGTTAGCAGCTCAGTCGGAAAAACGAGTGGAAGAATAATTGATCCAGGTAGGATGGGCTTCCACTCAGCTATACCCCGATGCCTTGCGGTCAGGTTCTTGTGAAGACCAAAGGCTTTGGTTGAGAACCCTAATCGTTCTTCTGTTTAGCGGCTGGACTCCCTAGCAGTACCCGCCCATTATTCCCCATCAATTACACGCTTGCGAATAATTCCATACTGCATGGGTTATCGCGCAGGATAATCAGGACCGCGCTGCCCATTGAATCGAGCGCAGGTGGGATGGGTAGCGATAAGTATGCTACTGCTCAGAGTTCCCTCTCTTTTATTCAACCTGTCTCTTCTATCTCCAACCCAATCTGTTTGCCCCTTCAACCTACCCATAGTATCCCCATTGATAACACGCCCGATACTCGCAACAGTTTATTGTCAAGCAGTGTGTTAGGTGGTTTTCAGTCTGTTAGCTCACATTTTCTCAAGCCTCGTCAGCCTCTGAATCTCGGTCCCTTCAATGTGCATACTTTAATGCAGGCTGGCCAACAGGCCTGTTTGGCTCTGACAGTGGACTCACTTTCGATTGATGTCTGCTGGGTGAGTGAGAAATGAAATCAGGATTCTAGTAGAGTGGAGTAATTCAACTAATTGCGTCTAGTGTCTTGTGAAGAAATTTCCTGCACACTTAAGGAGACGAAGCGGCTCAAGCTGTGAGTCAACACAGGGTAGGAATAGTCTTAAGTGAGAAGGCCGAAGCAGCCCTTTTAGACTGGATCCCGGTCAACAGTCATTTTTGCGCCGTCAGACTGCAGGGATCAGTCGGCGTCCGGAAGGATAGTAGTGTTAAGCGCAGTTTATTTGTCATCTTGGCATACGCTCCAACAGACTGCAGTACTGAAATGGAAAAAGACGGGATTTATGATGACCTCGTCACCCTTATTCGGAAGAGCAAACGCTCTGACATTGTTGTGGTGGTAGGTGACTTTAATGCACAAGTTGGAAACCTGATTGCATCGGAATCCTGTTTAGGTGAGCGATGCGCCTTGCCTGCACAGCGAACAGATAACGGGAAAGACTTCTCCAATTTTGTGCGGACAATAACTTATTCCTATCTAGTACGAATTTCCGACACAGTTCGCGTCGCACGGCGACATGGCGCTCTAACTCGACAGGTAGTCTGATTCAGATCGACCACTGGATGGCGTAACCGGGTGATTAATGTGGAGGTCGGAAATCTTTCAGTCGTCTACCCTACCGTGCCCTTTTTTTCCTCCCATTGAACTGAAGAAACCAACTGAGGTCATCAGATGACGTGGCAAGTGAAATGAGAAAATGTGCAGCCACCCTAGGTAACGTAGGTGTGTCACGTCTCGTTAGCCAACCCCCGAAAGAACCTGCACCTGGCTGGCTACAAACACTGAATTATATGGTAGTGAATCGCGAGCAGTGCCGATCGTGTTGCCATTTTCTGTCGAGACAGATTGATTGAAAAATGCCCGTTTGTACTATGAGGCTGTTCCTTGTGTCGGCTGCAGCGTCATCTCTTTTTCGCCTGTGATGGTGCAATCCCTGTTCGCCTTGGATATTTAGTTTTTTATAGAAACTTGGAACTCTGGGTGATAGGCATCGGTTAGCAAGGCTTGCCTTGCTGTTTNCAGTGTGTTAGGTGGTTTTCAGTCTGTTAGCTCACATTTTCTCAAGCCTCGTCAGCCTCTGAATCTCGGTCCCTTCAATGTGCATACTTTAATGCAGGCTGGCCAACAGGCCTGTTTGGCTCTGACAGTGGACTCACTTTCGATTGATGTCTGCTGGGTGAGTGAGAAATGAAATCAGGATTCTAGTAGAGTGGAGTAATTCAACTAATTGCGTCTAGTGTCTTGTGAAGAAATTTCCTGCACACTTAAGGAGACGAAGCGGCTCAAGCTGTGAGTCAACACAGGGTAGGAATAGTCTTAAGTGAGAAGGCCGAAGCAGCCCTTTTAGACTGGATCCCGGTCAACAGTCATTTTTGCGCCGTCAGACTGCAGGGATCAGTCGGCGTCCGGAAGGATAGTAGTGTTAAGCGCAGTTTATTTGTCATCTTGGCATACGCTCCAACAGACTGCAGTACTGAAATGGAAAAAGACGGGATTTATGATGACCTCGTCACCCTTATTCGGAAGAGCAAACGCTCTGACATTGTTGTGGTGGTAGGTGACTTTAATGCACAAGTTGGAAACCTGATTGCATCGGAATCCTGTTTAGGTGAGCGATGCGCCTTGCCTGCACAGCGAACAGATAACGGGAAAGACTTCTCCAATTTTGTGCGGACAATAACTTATTCCTATCTAGTACGAATTTCCGACACAGTTCGCGTCGCACGGCGACATGGCGCTCTAACTCGACAGGTAGTCTGATTCAGATCGACCACTGGATGGCGTAACCGGGTGATTAATGTGGAGGTCGGAAATCTTTCAGTCGTCTACCCTACCGTGCCCTTTTTTTCCTCCCATTGAACTGAAGAAACCAACTGAGGTCATCAGATGACGTGGCAAGTGAAATGAGAAAATGTGCAGCCACCCTAGGTAACGTAGGTGTGTCACGTCTCGTTAGCCAACCCCCGAAAGAACCTGCACCTGGCTGGCTACAAACACTGAATTATATGGTAGTGAATCGCGAGCAGTGCCGATCGTGTTGCCATTTTCTGTCGAGACAGATTGATTGAAAAATGCCCGTTTGTACTATGAGGCTGTTCCTTGTGTCGGCTGCAGCGTCATCTCTTTTTCGCCTGTGATGGTGCAATCCCTGTTCGCCTTGGATATTTAGTTTTTTATAGAAACTTGGAACTCTGGGTGATAGGCATCGGTTAGCAAGGCTTGCCTTGCTGTTTAACGCTGGGTGATGATGATGATGATGATGATGCAGGAACTCGAACTCACATTGCCGTAGGACGATCTGAGAGAGCTAACACCCTTTGGGGTTTGATGGTTGCTCTCTTAGTTCGTAAGGCCTTCACACGGAACTAAACATTGATTACCCAATACATTCCTTTGCCTCAGATGTTAGTGAGCATAGCGCGTATTCTTCCTACGCCGTTCGTCTTTGGTTTGGAATTGTGGTTTAACCATTCAGCTCGAACTACTAACCTAGATGGGTCGTCCTGATGAAAAGCACCTAGCATTCGTCTTATTCCTCGCACTTCTGGGGAAAACATCTTTCACGAGAAGACAATGCATAGGATTCCTCGGTGATGACTGTTTGGAAGTGCGGTCACCTGGGACCATTTCGAAAAGCGTTTTTAGCTTATGGCCAGTTGCGAGCCCGGTCATATTGATGCAGTGTAATATGCTTCTATTTCAAACTAGGTACTGCTGCTAAAAACAACACGAGGCAACTGAGCAATATTCGTCAGATATACCTTCTAGCTCTGTTACCCGAGTCCATTGTTTAGCATTATATGAACGCTTTTTCATGTTTCTAATGCTTCAACTGGAAAGTAATTCACGGTTGAGTTTCACTCGTCACATATGCTGTAATTCGCATAATTCAGTAGCCGTATTACGTCTTTGGTTCACTATTATACGTCACGTGTATCCATGATCTCTTCTCGGGCATCTTTCCATGTTACTTGTGGCACTCCTAATCGATCGCTGTCGTCAGTATCTTTATTTGATACCACCCTACTGTAATACGAGCAATTATTGGTGGATACATTGTATACTACCTGCAGATGATTCTTTTATCTGTTTTATACAGATTTCTTGCATGTGCTCGCCCGCCTGTAATTATCATTTGTCGGATGTCTAAATACGCGCTTAGTGTATCCCTTTGCACAGGTAACCCTGATAATTTCTGATCATGAATCGACTGCATCTTTTCCCCAATTAGTTTTGAACACATTTGGCTTTTTCACGACTTTACGGTAAATGGATATCATATTCAAACACGATTCACTTGTTACAAACTTTCGTATGCCAGACAAAAAACAGTAATGCAAATGGATGAAAGTTATAGGTGACTCGGCGAATGTTTACACGCTTCCTATCACAATCACTTGATAACACGTTCAGACACCAGTCTATTCAGAGATATTAAACATGTATCCGTGTACAGCATATTGTTTATAGTAATTTCTCTTTTCTTTTTACATGGTCTTTTTGTTTCAGCCCACTCACGAGTTCCCAATAATGGATTTCTTCTTGGATTACTCGTAGTTAACTTGCTGGTTTCCTTTGACGTCCACACGCAAGCCATCTAGCCTAGTTTGCTTCAATACCGGTTCTTTCTACTACACAGATGCGGTCGGAACCTTATCCGGTCCATATCTGCTTCCACCTTTAATAAATTCTGTCTTATAGCAATTATTCACCTGCACAGCCAATCATTAGATCGGTCTACCAGTTATTTGATTAGTTATTCAAACTCTAACGAACATACTCATCCGCGCTTGCGCGTTCTCGCTACTGCATATTCTTACGTTCCATCGTTTTTTGTCATTTTGAGCCTTCTTCAGTAGGCCCCGCAAGCTGTTACCACATCTGTTCACTCACAGGGATCATGAGAACTACTTGGTGACCATCAGTCTTCGTCTCACTATCATTCACTTTTTCAACTTACAGTTTCTTCGATTTTTGTATTTATGAGCCATCCATATTGCACACAGTCATGCCATCGCAAAAATCCTCTAAATGGCATTCACCTCTTATCATTGTGACCAGGCGATGCTTGATGACAGTTTTTTTGTGGCCTTTTCGCAGACAGTGGTCCGACTCTGTCGATTTCCCCAGTGCACATAATCACTTCCACACACAATTACCGAACGTTATTGTGAATAATTATATCAATATCGCCTTTCTTCTGTGAATTTTCCACTGACATTCATAATACTATTTGAATTGGCACCCATATGTGTATTCGTATGCATGCGTTTCGTGAGTTCTGTGAATGGAAATCGAAATATACACGCCAGCTACATTCCTGTTTGAGCAACAAAGTCCCTATCTACATAAATTTTCTCATTACCATGTTTCACATACGGATGTATGAACACCGGCATTATCGTTTTCAATGGTTCGATCTTTCCAGGAAATCCAAATTTTTATCGCCTCTCACACGGAGAGTTTCGAGTAGAAGTTCCATCAGATTCGTAAATTACGAGATCCCGGTTAGGACAAAGAATATAACATTCAACATTATCTGATTTTCTACAAAGAATCGCGTGTACTGAGTCAAGCACTATTTCCTTGATACAGAGATCAGTATTTATGGAGTCAAGTAGTATTCGAAACTGCACGAAAGTGGATACATTGTAATCATAAAGGCTCATTATGATGATAACCGTTTGGCGTATGTCACCTCGGTGATTCCAATCGGGGCTCTACCGGTTGCTTTGCCCTACTAGAGATTGATTCTCACTCAGTTTAGTGAATTACCCAAGTACACTCGATCGTGCGCTGGATTTGGAATAAGATGCGATGCCGAGGCAGACTGATTGGATGGTGCGACGTGGTCTCATGGCGTGTTTGGCACGACCCGTTTAAATTCGAAGCATAATTACTGCAGCAGCAGATCTGCGCGAACTAGATCAGAGTGCAACTTCAGGAGCGTCAAATGTTGAGTTACTAAACAGGTCTTTATTTACTAATGATGCAACGTATGGTAAAGGAACGTTCCCAAGCTTCATTACGGGCAAGTAGATGGGAAATTCGCCTTGCCTTTGGCATGTAACGATTAGATATTTCAAAGTCATGCTATTTCCGGCTAGAAACATTTCGTTAGTTTTGAGATGAAACTTTCATAAGATTGTCGCTTCATATAAAACAAAGATAGGGGTGCACAATCAGATGCAACTGCACACTCAGTTGATCCAAGTTTTCTGAATACGATATGACCAGAGGTTAACTGTCACTTTCAGAGCATCTCTGATTCTCCGATATTTTTCGTTGTTGAGGTTTAATTTCACGAATGCAATATTCCGTATATTTAGTCCTACCTTGGTGAGTATTGAAAGGCTTCTTGCGGGAAAATTCTGTAGTCTTCACCGTTCGGTTTTTTCGCCACATCTTCTTAATTACCAGGTAGGAGAATACATGGTTCCTAAGAAAGATTATGGCTAACAAGCAATATACATCGCAACAACATTCAGTGTCTTGACCGTTCATGAGCTTTTCTCGATCAGCATTATCTAATAACCCTGTACTGTTTTTAACAGCTTCGCTAGTGGAGTGGAACAGACGCGTTCTCTGGCAGTGTATAAGACAATCGGGCACAGCACAAGCTTCATGATATTTCTAACGAGGAACGTATTCAATTATCGTGGGACGAGTCACTGATTGTATACCCATTTTCAAGAAGGGCACACGGAGTGATTGTAGCAATCATCAAAGGATTAGTTTTACCCCGACAGTTACTAAGGTGTTAGCTTCGATAATGCTGCATCGTTTGACACCAAATCTCCACAACCACATCCGCGAACAGCGGGCCGGATTTCGTCCAGATCGAGGTTGCGTCGACCAAATATTCACTCTTCGCCAAATACTAGAAACGTGCCACACGCCGCCACCCTACGATCATAATCTTTCTCGACTTGAAGGGTGCGCTCGATTCAGTCGACCAGACAGTGCCACTCAGGTCTCTCCATCGGAAGGGTATACCAACAAACTTCGTAAACCTGTTGCGAGCATTGTACTTGCACACCTATGGTCACGTGAGGGTATACGGTGAACTATCAACTTCATTCGAAACGACTAGCGGTGTTCGACAAGGGTGTACCATCTCTCCATTCCTGTTCAACTTCCTCATGGACGAGGTGATGAAAGATGCTTTGGAGTCTCCAAGATGTAGCAATCGAACTGAGAAATGGAGGGAAGCTGTGTGATCTAGATTACGCTGATGACGTTGTGTGTCTGTTCGAATCCGTGGACCATGCACAACGCGCACCAAACAGACTCTCGAGGTCGGTTGCTCGATTCAGCATGTGTTTTGCACCTTAAAAGTGCAAAATGCTGATACAACACTGAACGACAGTAGTGTCAAATGTGATACTGGATGGAGAAGAACTAACGATTGTGGACCGTTTCACATAACTTGGTAGCTGCGTGTCGAACGATACTAGCTCGGTAGTAGAGGTGAACAAGCGTATATCCAAGGATCGACCGGCTTACGCTGGACTGAAGCACTTGTGGCTTCGGCCTGATATTTCACTGAAGTTGAAAGTCCCTGTATACTGTGCCGCAGTGCGTTCAGTTCCATTGTACGACTGCGAGACATGAAATATGCGTGTGGGAGATGTTCGTCGGTTGGAGGTTTTCGACAACCGATGTTTACGTAGTGTGGCTAGGATTGGATGGAGTGACCGGGTGAGTAACGTGGAGGTCAGGAATCTAGTATTAGGTTCTCAGAACACCTTGTTCCATCTTTTGAAACTTAGTAGACTACGCTGATTGGGTCACGTGTTGCGTATGGCAGACACCCGTCTACCATACCGCGCCCTATTTTGGGTTCTTCCCGATGAATGGAAGAAACCACCTGGAGGTCAACAGATGACGTGGCAACGTGGAATGCGAAAGTGTACAGCAAACGTAGGTAAAGTAGGCGTCTCACGTCGTTGTGGTTGGGGTCTGAATGAGTCGTCAACTAGGTGGCTGGATACTGATGGAAATCTTCGTTAACCGTTAACAATGGCGATTGCTTTGTCGTTTTCTATCAAATCAGTATGATTGAAAGAGTGTGTTTGTATCGTTAGATTGTGTTCCGTGTTTTGGCTGCATCAGTGTCTTTTCTTTTCCCGCCTGTGTAGGTTCACTGTCTGTTCCCCTTGGATATTCACTCTTTTCCTAGAAACGTGTAACTTTGGCTAAAAGACAGCGATCGGTCAAGCTTGTCTTGCTGTTTAACGCTGAACGATGATGATGATGATAACCTAATAGCTTATTTTGGTAGCACAGTATGGATTGCATCAATAGTTTTGTGTTCACCATTGATGTGTGCTTACTCCAATTCAATTCGTGGGTACTAAAAGCAACCTTTGCGAAATTTCGGCCAGGAACGTCGAAACGACAGATGAACCTGCAAGTAGATTGGGGTGGGTGAGTATACTCAAGTTAGACTTAGCAGTCACTTTCGCCATCCTTAAGTGCTTCCAGGTCGCACTTTCGTCTTTTTTGCTTACGAGCACAGTTTCATGTCCAAAGTTTTACTCTGGATTATGCTAAACTTACGGCGAATTCGTGATCCGTCATCTCTATGGGGAAACGGCACTTAACACTAACCAGATTTGAATTGTCGAGAAAGAATAAATCTAACACCAAGTTCATTTCAGAATGGAAATTTGCAACGTTAAACAGACGCAAAGGATTTGCGAAGTCGGGGTCAAGTTCTTTGAAATTTCTGCTCGCGAAACAACTGGGCTTTTATGCAGTCCGCTAAGCCTGTCGAGGCTTGGCCATAAAATTGACCAAGTTTGTCTTTTGTTCATGTGTAGTTATAGTCAAACTGGAAACAGTGACAAGCACTGTGATTGCTCCAATTTTGAATTACGCAACTGAGCCTAGTACGGTGACGTGGCCTACTTGCGGTCAAGTTAAAATGCATTGCCAGTTCGTCCGTATTCGTCAGATTGAAACGTTATTGGTAAAATACTCTTAGACTAATGCTAATTATTGGGTTTAGTTCTCCGCTCCTGAGCCACCACTGTTCCGACGGGTTAGTTTTTAATTGCTAGTGGCTGCGAAACTCTAGCATACTACTACAGAGACAATCGCACAAACGCCTAAGAAAATGTTGTTTTCTGGTTACCAGTTACCATTGTTTTACATTAGCCATATGGCGGACGATCGATTTTAATCGGCGCTATGCTTGGATTGGTCCTTAGCTGGCGAGTCACGTGTCCTCACGATGTATTTAGGCATGGATTTGGATTGAACTTGTCAGTATCTGATAAAGCGATTCCCAGCGGTGTGGTTTTTCTGTCATACTGGCCCTCAGCCTTAACAAACCTTACACATACTAATTACGCTTCGGTGTGGAGTACTTTCCGACATCCCAGTCGCTGAAATATCCCGTTTTGCATTGGTTGGACAGTAGTCCGGTATGACTAGTGGCATGGATAGATAATCCTTTTGTTAACTTAAGTCAGCGATCATTCGTATAGGAAAAAAATCATTCCTTCTTATGTGTTGCGGAACAAAGCGGTCGATGCGGTCCCCAATGAAGCGCTTTAGTTCAGCGAATTCGCTGTCTATATAGCCACGTTTCTCCAAACAAAAAGCCCCGAGTTATTTGTATTTCGACATCGCGCAAATTCAGTTAAACTTGGTATGATTCCCGATGAAGGTGGATCATTTCTGCTCCCCAAAAGTGGTAAGCACATGCATCTTAGTGACGCCCTTTTCCGACCGGGACGATATTTTCCTCACTCTCGTTGAACTTGCAATAAATCGCTTTAGCCCTGTTTTGTATGAATCTATGACAAAAGTTAACTTGGCCCTGTTTATACCGTACCTCAGTAGCATAAAATTTCCGTCGAAGCGTTTCACGTACTTAGCCACGATGCACCGAAACGGTTACCGTTGAAAATCTAGTGAGACAGAGGAATACGGATATAATTTCGCATGCTAGTCTGTTACGCCTGGTAGCGAATTCGCCGCGCCTAAAGGTTCATGTTGCGAGATCTCGTTGTGCCATTGGTGAAGCATGCTGTCGTTATGATGAGTCCTTGAAAGCTGCTTCATTTCATCCAAACCATCGGTAGAAACGCGTTAAGTGTGAGCGAAATGATCTGCGAAGTTTGTGTTTTGCTAGTCCGCAATCACCATCGGGATCTTGTACACACACTGTCCTTAAGTGTCACCCTTTCCTACGGATTTTTCAAAACAAGTTCCGCTTTCTGCTTTGATGGGTTTACCCTATGAGAAAGTTTTCCAAGGAAAAGCGAACCCAAAGAAGTCACAAAGCGCCCGGGTTCTGTGATTTTTGGCCAATGCTATCTGAAGATGAAAAATTGAGTTTATTAGGAAACTCGTCCTCTGAAGTCTGGTGCTCTGGGATGGTCAATTCTTCATGAGGAAAATGGATGGTTAATCCCATCTTCAGAAAGGGGTTGGACGGTCAATGAATTAATCACGTGGGCAAAAGCCTTGCTCCAGTAGCCTCAAAGCTGCTATCGTTTGCCATTCGAAGCCGATTGTTTAGCGGGCGTGAAGAGTAAACTTGAAAAATTGACTGGCTTTTCCGCAGATCGTAAATATATCCATCAAATCCTCATGCGACTGTTGGGGACTGCTGTAGTGACGAGGTAGGAACACCGATGCTTTTACACTTTCGAGCGGTATAAGTCCCCATCAGTAGGATTGCATTATGGCATTGATAGCTGAGGAACGGTATAGATGGTAAGTGCGTTGTATCGCAGTTTGGACCAAGGCCTATGGTCAGCTTTCTCCACTCTTCACCATCTCTAGTGAAGTACAGTTAGGTTGTCTTAGGTTTCCGATCTTTTTCACCCTTATCATTTATGGTGTTCTGTAGAACGCTTCAATCTGACTGATGATGGGGTCAACCTCCACCCCACAAAAAGAGCTTTCGATTTAGATTATGCCGATGATATCGCCTTAGTTAGTGCGGGCAAGTTAGCACTTTTTAGATCCTCTGGTGATTGAGGTATCCCAGTGTAACATGTGCTTTAAAACTTACAAGGAAAGGGTACCTCCCTAAGACCGGCAAGGGTTTGAGCTTGCATTCATCCTTTGTGGTGATCAATTAAGAGCAGTTGATAGATCTAAGTTCTTCGTGAACTTATTTAAAACTGGAGACAGCTTTGGAGAAAGTATATCATACTTTGCTGGAGAGAGCTCAGTCCGTCAACCAGCGACATGTGCGGTGTCACCACGCCAATCGGCGTGTCCTCAGGCCAGGGCGCAAAATGTTAGGATTCGCATTGTTCTGTCTTAACATTGCTAGGTCTGACCCCTCCACAGTGATGCACGAAACTACTTGTATTCGAACATAAATTTCTTCTAAGCAATGCACTAGTCAGATAGGAAATATTGGGCAAGCAATAGTGAGGCGCATCATCGTGTATTTGGTGTTGGGGTTACCCAGTGACCAAAACGATCGACCTTTACAGGAGCCACAATATTCTCCGATCAAAAAATAAAAATTTTCACTTGGGTGACTTTGCATCCGGATTTTTCTAACTACTTCTGTTTTATGCAAACGGCTACGTATCCCACAGCACCAACCCTTTAAAGGTTCCCTGGTAACGGGATTATCTCTGAAGGAAAATGCATTACTTTTATGTTGTTTCTATCTGTTGTCAAATACGACCGATCTCCTGTTTATGTCACCCGTGGAAATCAGTACTTTGCAGTGTGTCAGCATATATGCGCTAACCATGCAGTCTCTTTTCGAAGTATTTCACACCTCCTGCCACTTGCTCACTGTGTTGTTTACAAATGTGAAGTTAGGTCATTGAGCGACAAACACACTGTCACATTCACTCAATGAGATCTCAACAAATGATTCTGTTCGTTGGCCGGACACTGCCTGTGGGGGGTTGCAGATGTCAAGATTGCGATACCACGGCAGTTGAATGGACATTGATCAAATGCCTGTGCATCAGAATAAAAGGAACTCACTGATTTTGGTTTATTATCCTGGTCCAACATAGATGTCTGATAATGCGCCTCGCTTTCAAACTGCACTGATTACCCGACCGTTGGTGAACATCTGTTTTATTATATTCCCCTCATCGTTTCGGAACCATGTCAAAATTATTAATGCATAAGTGGAAAACATTTGGAAGTGTCATTCAGATGACTAACTGAGCTCTCCTTTGCATAGGTCTGGAACATTATCCTTCTTACATGACCATATTTGTACGTAAGTTATGTAATGTACACTAATTATTTATTCATTAGGCTGCAATCGGGTAACGAACGTATTTTTGAGAAGTCTTGTAAAACAGATGCATTTTCTTACCCGATTCCGAGTACTTTTAACATGGATCCGAATAATTCTGACAGTTGAAAAATAACGCTGGAAATAATGCGGAAACAAATTCTTTATTGAGAATTTGGTGATGGTAACGTGGGTTGTTTAAACGTGTTGTTTTAGAGCCAAACTGAGTCAGATCAATCCAAGCCTTACAAAAATGAATGCGAAGCAACCGGTTAACCAACAAATTTCCCAATGAGGAAAGCGCAAAGGATCCTGGTTTATGTAACCGAGTGCTTGACATTCTTATTGATTACTAGTGCAAGAAAGATCTAAGTATCGTGTTTTTCGGTTTTCAAAGCAAATTCGAATTGAGGTAAAAGACGATCTGTCTTTTTAAATTTTTCATTTCATCTATTAATGTGGCTTCACTGAGTATCCTTTTGAAAAAAGGAGTTGCAGATAACTGGGAGTACCGAAAAGTGGGTAAGTGGGCTGGATACAAACAAACCTTCATGGTTCTGTGTTCACAAGCCCACGATGAGCTCTTTGACACTGGCGAAGATTAGTACTTGTCGTCATGTTTGTGCTTGTATGATTAGTCACGTTTGTGGGAGGAAGGGAGCGAAAATCCGTCGAAGTCCCGGTGGAGAAAAGACGTCCAAAAAAGAGCTGCTACTGTTTTGTGGGTGCTTGATTCGAAGAGAAACGTTGACTGCTAATTATGGCGAAAATCCAAAATCACGATTTTCCCGAGGTTACGGAGAGTGAACCATGTCTTTCTATTGCGATTCATATTGGAAAAATGCGAATGACTTCCGTGCTATTTTGAATTCGGCCCTCCGACATCATCCTGAAGATGATTTCTATTGATTTCTCCAGTTGTTCCTTATCGTTATTAGGCATCGTTACAACGAACCCGCAAAATTAGCATTGCTGTTCCCGAACCGTTCAGTGATCAGTGGACCAGTGTAATGTCATTTAGTAAGACTGATCTAAATTGTGGACAGCAAGGCTAAGGCAACCGATGATCTGTGATACTTTTATAATTAAGTCTTCGTAACACACGCAGTTTTCTGCAAACCGTGGATTAATCAAACCGGAATTGATGAAGCGTTAATTTAGTTATCACTTAGTCACGATCAATCATGCCCTTTGGTCACATTGACCAGCCAGTGAAAACTGATGATTGTTGAACGTGTTTGATCCATCGTCAAATGGGATGTGGCCGGATTTGAATCTGGTTAGTAGGCCCCATCGGGCAAAGTTACGAATGACGATTTGTATGCAGTTTGTTCAGGGACCGGTTGGTGATACATGGTCGTAAATTTAGTCAGGGCTGAAACTAAATTGGTCGCTGGGTTTCTGGAGTCAACTGTCCGATCGGTCGACAAGTAAATAGGGGCCGATGATACAGGTCTGGTAGACCATGCCGAAAGTAGCCTACTGCAATCTGATCAACTGGTCTTGCGGGGTAGTCAAAATTCTGAGTGATACTGCAACCTGAATGAAAAAAAATTAGACAGGTTGCACAAAGTGAGCAGTCGATGGAATAAAGTGATGCTTCGATGTAGGGAAATTTAAGAAAACTATGTGGGTGCCGTAACCAAAATTCATGGTTCTTGTGTTGCTTTCCGTCTTATGCACAGCGGACTGGATAAATGAGAACACTGGATTCGAAAAATGTCACCATGTAAAACTAAGTAACTTTGTTTAATACCGTGTCCTTCGGACTACGCCTTGAACCCATATACCTCAGATCATACGGTCACTATGGCACAAGGAAAATACCACACACGCTTCGCTTTCACTAGATCTTATCAGTGGTCCATATCCACCATCGCACCCAGGAACTGTACTCAGGCTATCTAACTACAGACACAAACACCAAGTCTCCCTTCGAAGACATCAGGCAATGTTTTCTGTCGTTGAAGACGACTTCTAAACAAACTTAGCTCATTTATTATGATTAGCCTGGGCGGGAGCTGGCGACATAGTGGGCACGTACCCTCCAGCTGAAAGGCCTGTATTCACACCCTGGGTGAGACGGTGGATGTGCACCATTGGTTTAGCTATAATAAGAATGAAACTCAATTCTCAAGGATTGGTCGAATGACCTGAGGTTTGCACATCAAAGATGCATTCCGGAGGCCAGTTAGTCATGCATAATAACACCAACTTTATACATTACTCGCACGTAATTACGGGAATTTCACTATAAGTGTGTGCTTAAGACCGAAGGAGGTTCGATTGACCGGTGCACAGTTTCAGTACAAAACCGGGCTCAGAATTTCAAATCTGCGTGAGAATGTGTATTTTAAGGGGTCAATGAAGAATTATTGAGACAGCCTTGACTGGCGACGCCGACTATGCAACTGTATTTAGGAACCAAGTGCTTAAGGTGTAACCTAGAAAACCTTATACAAATGCATAATTGTTATAGAGTTCCTTATTGTGCCACGGGTTCACTTGTAGCTTGTAGGCAAGCTTGTGTTCGGATTAATAATAAAAATGATTCACAATAGTGTGGGGATGTTCATCAATAAAAAAAAACAATAAGATCATGAATAGATCACAGGTAATGTTAACTAGATTTCTTCGGCCCAAGGAAGTAGAATGAATATTATTGTTGTTAATATTGGATCCAAAGCATGAATAATCTGGAACCATATTAGATAGCTGCACAGTCGGTAGTTTGAGAGGTGAATATCACCTATGCCGAATACTGTAATTCTACCGTGTTGTAATTTACCCATTGGATGCAATATAGTCAATCGTTAATCTCGATATCTCGGTCACCGCTTTAAAATGATCTCATCAATGAGTAGAATTACGACGTCCAAGTAATCTGATCATACTGTTGATAGACAGTAAATTAGAAGTATGGAACCGTTGAAAATTGGTGAGGCTGCGGATCATGGCCAGGAGAAGTGGGGGCATTGTAGCAACACGCATGAAACTCATCATCATCAAGAGCGTCCACCAAAGAATATTATTTAACGGCCAGTGGTGATTGTTTAATAACTAATAACGATGGGCGAGAACCTTTGGCGAGTAGGAAGCGAATCACATTTTTGCTTTTGGATCAATAATGGTCAATAAATGCTCTTAATAATCGGCGTTAACTCATGGACTATGGCAAACGGCTTCTATAAAACCCCATGAACTCATAAACCACAAGAAAACCACGGGTGTCTTTAGTCAACTCTCTCCACTTTTTATCCCATAATGCTACTTTCAAAACGAAAAAGAAATTACCTTGATCTTCTGATGGTCCTTAGTCACGCTTTGCTCGTTTCTACAGTTTTGCGTACAAATCACCTTTAAACATCATTCGTCCACTATAATTGTCTCTACGCCGTCAGAGAACGTTCTGGTGTTTCTCATGATTACTAGGCCGTAAGTTCTGTTTTTACTCCCCGCTCACGGTACTTGGGCTTTGCTCACGGTTTTTACCATTTGCTCATTATTTGTAGCCTCATTAACAATGTGTTTGTCAGATGGATCTGCGTGACGGTGATTTTAATGAGATTTGGGAATTGGTGCTCTTCAAAGACTATTAAGAGCGGAAATCCATTGAGACAGTGTTAAAATAGCCTAAAGCGGTTGCCATCGACGGATTTTTCTTCTGATCCTTTCCTACCTGTTTGACTAATCATCTCAGCATTTCGCTAGGTGATCCTTGATTAGGAACTTGTATTTGCTGAAGGCTGCTCCTAGCGGGCTGATAAAAAGCCATGAGTTGTGGGTAGCGAATCAAACTTTCAGACTTATTAGCTCCCCTATTGATGGATGGATTGTTAAAAATTAGGACTATTTCAATATTCTTTTGATCTTCCCTCAGTTTACCGGAACATTTTCCAAGAAAATTGTTGTAAACGGATAATCACAATGGAAGGTAACAGTCCTGATCTCATTTTCTGATAACTGATGCACAAAGCTAAAGTATTAATGATAGCCAGCTTGCAAGAAGAGAATGATCAGACCCACGGTTTTGTCGCTTTCTACCGTCCGACTGAATGTGTGCACTACACATTGAAATTCATCTCAGTGAAATACAACCGAAATTTTTTTCTGGTATGGCCGCACCCATCTAACAAGCTGCCGACTGATAAAGTACTCATTATTTCAGCCGGTACTCTGCTTTCTAGTTTTATTTTCAGTTAAACCAAGGGTCACTCACGATTTTTACCAATTATGATGCATAAAGTTTGGACATAAGCGAACGTTCCATGGGTATTTTCACAATTGAGCGTCTCTTCATGGTCTTTTTTCGCATTAGCCTGGCGTGTTCATTTCCCTATTCCTAGATTCAGGCGAAGCCCTCTCAGGTCCCCTTGATTCCGAGCACGCTGAATAATATGTTCCGTTTTCCCAGGTTGTTTAACTTAACCATCTCAGTCGGGTTTTCAGTATTTATCACATTTTTCATAGTGTCCAATTAGTCAGATGGTGGACCATCGCAATGTACCTCATTGATAACATCGGCGAAGTTAACAAATAACAGCAACGATTTGGTGTCCCACAAATCAATCTTACCACGCAACAAACAAAAACTAATGTTGCTCTGGGTTATTCTTAGTATCAGACTTATTCAATAAGCGCTAGACCATGAGAAAGCAAAAAAAGATCAAACATTGCATACGGGTTTTCTGCATCTCTATTTCGGAAACCTGAAAGTGTCATTGTTATTGACTTGATCAAATCAAATGCTAGATATGTGCGCTTCCTGTTGTTTTACTGAGTAAATAGCCTAATAACAAGATTAAACTAATGAGTTAAGTTTAGAAACCCCTTTAATCAAACCCAGAAGAATCCCGGGATAATAGTAATTGTTGGTGCAAAAAATCTCATATCGGTATATGACCTAGGATGCAAAGTTGTCTTACTCGATATCATACGTATTGCGAATAATTTCCTCTGTGACTTTTCCCTTAATAAGAAAAGTCAAATTAGCCGAATTTGAGTGAATGAGTTTCGGCTGAAATGTCAAACGAATTCATCGTGTGTAGGTAAAATGACAGTCCAGAACATGAAACATTTCGCAGCAGGTTTCGGAAACCCTGTGAATCAGATTGGTCAATGTTCCTTGCGCATAGCATCGATAAATTGGTCGCTTTTTCTTCCTATGTTAAAGTACTAGCCATCACAGAGGGACTACACCCTGACCTCATGTTATGACCTGCATACCCCCTTCTCCCAAACATTCATGAAGGATGATTTGCCCAGCCCCAAGACCTAATCATGTCTCTCTGGTTTATGGGTAGGGACCAGACGATCTCCGCAGGATCAGTTGCTTTGGCTATTCCTGGTTAGGCATGACAATAACACATTAGTGCAAGTTCAACGGTTGTAAAACTGACCTGAACCAAACTAGTTGTGAAACAGATCCATCACATTTGTTCACATTCTTCAGAGCTGTCTATTTATAATTAGAATTTAACAAAAGTCAAATCATTTTCTGTTATCCAGGAATGCATTCATATTTTTTAAAGTACCGTTGATTTTTCCCTTTTATCTGCACAGTGCTGCAGAGATACTTTGGTTATTGCTATAAGCAAAACCAAAGTAAATGATATCAGTGGGAAAAGGTACCTAAGGTCTTCATAAACCTGGTCTTGATAGTGTCAGGAGCCCGTGAAGCCCTTCCAAGAAAGCAAGGGATTTGCTTGCTCGGACGTGCCATACCGGTTAGGTCAATCGATTCGCTCACTCTGTTCTTGTTGGCGGAATGCTAAAGTGCGACTGGAGTTCGAGCCAACTTCGGGAGGGCCTATCACTAACGCATACGCACAACATCTTGTGGTGAAGTTCAAAAAAATCGTTGATAGCCCTCTCAGTTGCGTAATGGTTTGGTAGTTCTCCTTAAAATGGTTCTTCCCGGATTTGTATCCCAGTCCGAGCACGATAGAAAGCCATTCCTGCTGATTCCTAACAGCACTTTCGAGGTTCCATAATGGTAACTGGATATCACATGATGAATAATTTGGTAGGCATATTGAGCCCGGGGAATTGGTCTCATTTGGGTTCAATGGGGTGAAACTAAATGTGCAGCCGTGTTCATGGACTATTTTAGCCGACTTTTGATGGCAACCGACGTTGTTTTGGCTGACTGTGAAGCTGAACGAGAAAAATACCATTTATTATTGTTATTACTATTATTATTATTGCTTTTTCAGGAAACGCCGTCAATATCAGCAGGAGACAGGTAGATAAAATCTACAAAACCACAGACAAGCGGGGTGTTTTTATTTATGCATATCGGAAAGCAATGAACTGCTTCAAAATGTGGTCAGATATTCTGGTGCACAAAATTGCTTCACTTGAAACTGTCCAAAAATGCTGAGAAAGCCGATCATACTAAACAGATTCAGAATTGAAAAAGCAGCATACCTTGAGTAATGCTGCATGTGTCACGAAATGGTTTCGTCAAGAAACTGAGGATGCACCGAGCGCAGCGTGAATGCTGTTTTAGTGTATTACGGGTTTTGCATGAAACTGAATGATGTTTGACAGCTACTTGCGTTATCAACACCGGTTTGAAAACGATTAAATCGGTTTTGACCAAATGCCAATTACTTGGACAAATTGGGGGTAGGAGTTGACTTACTGAAGCTGATAATTCAGATTTCGTGCTTCCATCGTCAGGCGAAGGGTAGATGCTTTGTGATCCGTCCACATGATTGTACTACGGAGATTTCATGTGATTCACAACTGCCACATTAAGAGAATGTATATGTTGCTTTTCGTCTAACAGCGAAGTTGCAATCAAGAATATGTTCCTCTGTACGCACCACTAATCAGACAAACACTTCCGGTTCACTCAAATATTTTTACTTGAAATTTTAATACTGAATTAATCCACTAGTAATAACGTTCTAATACAGATTACCAATGCACTCTGGAGTGACTTCGACTTAAACCACGCATTCGAAGACAGTAGCTGGGAAACACGTTGGGTTTTATTTATCGGTCATGTATTCATATGAAAAATAGGAGGAATCCCTACTGGTGAAATATATTCTTGGTATGTGTCAGTACATTCTTTCGAACGCATTCGACGCGAGTTTGAACTTCACGATGACCTAACGTCTCATTGTCTGGTTGTCTATGCAGAATAGCGCAAAGCTATACCGCACGCAGACTTACCACAGGCGTGAAACCGGTAGAATATGGACCCGTGGGGTTATACCGGCGCGCGATTGAGGCTGGCCAAACTGACCAGCTCACCGTTTAGTCAGTGAAAATGTTCACCGCCCATTGCGCCTGAAATACAGAACTGATGTCGATTAGAAGCTGAATATTTCTTGGGGCCCCCTAAGTAGAAAATCATGAGATCTTATCAATAAAGTTACACGGCTTTACAATCAAAATGGCATAAAAATGGCCGGTTCCGTGCTCTGCTGGTCCTCTTTTCGTTTAGAAGCCAATTGTTATCGTTTAGAAATGACAAAATGAGTATAGGTGTAATAGTCAAAAATCACAGGATGAACGATATGCGCAGGAGTTTTGGAGGAAAATGCTATTCGTTTCTTATGGAGCGTGGCACTTATACTACGGAATATTCGGTAAAAGACAGGCAGAAACAAATGCTGTCAGGCTCGCTCAAGTGAATTAGTAGACTAATCTGGGTCACGTTGACGCTTCTCAGTCTTGTCAGACGGAACACATGCCTTGTTGCTCTCAGAAAGTAAGTCGAATGTTTCGTTCAAGGGGTGGTCGTTGTGCCATCATTGGCCGCGTTTTACTAGCGGCAGGATAAGAAAAGCTTTTAACATTCTCGTTCCACACAAGGGACCATATCCTCTGAAATTTCGATCTCACGCGAGTGAATTTGTAGGTTACGTTGAGTCTTGTGAAGAGCTAAGTGTTTGGTGAAGAAACATTTTCCCACCCACTGTAGAAAGGCGGCATGAGCCTCAACTAATGTATCAGTAGAGGAGATGGAAGTAATCGATCAAAGGAGTGCTGATGCAGAACGGAAATGTTTGGTAGCCACGGTTTTATGTTAACTGATTCATTGAAAAATTAATCAGATGTTAAAGCCATATATAAGATCACTACAATAAAAAATTCCGAAATTTTCTTTTAATCTGCTTGAGAAACCATGTGACTCAGTCTAACCTACCAAGTGACGAGAGTGAACCCAAGATTTTGGAGAATGTGGGACCTTTGGCCATATGAAAATGTCAGAAGGGCTTGTTTATTCTGCCGCAGGCCATTTTAATTGAAGTACAGCTATTGGTGGGAAATCAGCAGCCCACATTACTGAAACTCCATTGTGAAATTTTGTAGCTAACACGAAGCGTATTGCTTTCGTTCTGACAGAGGGGTCTTCACGTGACTCAATCTAGGCTACAAAATCTCCCGAGAATGTTTGACGATTGACACGTCTGCGTTCCCGAAGCAATGTGGATAGGTCAAAATGTTTTTGGTTCCCAGAATGTTCGGTAGTTTTAATACAGAACGTCGTAGTTTGAGAACCATATTGTGTGGTAAACGAACCGTACTTTTCTCCAAAACTGTTGCGCACCCCTGGTAAATTACGGCTTTTGCTCAGTAGATGACAGGGGCAAATATTGTGTTCTGGTTGCTATATGTTAGACACTAAGCAGAAGGTTATGGCTGCTAGACGATAGCTGTTGTCTAGTAAATGGAGAAACGTCATGTTTTAAAATCACTCATTTGATGAATTCCTTGGTGTGCTTTAACACCGTATGAACTAATCAGGTGGGTGGCAATTCCAAGGCGAATTTAAATAATTCCAAACGGCTCCCCAAACAGTGATCCAAGGCCGCAAAATGCAGCAAAAGTAAAGAGAAACCTGATCGTATGCTTATGTAGATTATTGTACCACGTGGGATCATGTTATTAGAGGCTAGACAGATTGTGTCGCGTCAATCCGATTTTGTTATCTTTTAAGGTGGCTGGTTGGGAAGTTTCAGATGAAACTGCTTACTCTGTGCACAAGGATTCTGTGAATTGTCTGCCGAAGGTTTAACTAACAACCGTCGCTCAACGGAAATTAGTGATGATCAGGGGCAGCCATAAAATCGTCTAAGAAGTAAGCTGATAACTATATCGTGACTCACAAACGGAACGTCGACTGTGAACTTTATCAAGTGGCAACTATATTCCAGTCAAGAAAATTCTATGCTTTTTTCTTCATCTTTTTCGCATATTCTACTGTAACTGAGAAAAAGCACCTAGTTCCGCAATCAAATTCGATCTGTCGTATTGTACCGTCTATTTGCCTTTCTCCCGGATCGCAGTTGTGACCAGCTGTTGAAACAACTCTGAACGCAAACTGTACAGGTAGCGGGGAAGCCTCAGCAGCTGGAAAGCGTATGTATCAATCAGTTGGAGACATCATTGACGGAACATGTTCGAAACAACGAAACTGACCAGATTTGGTTCATCTCTTTTCTAATTGTGACAGTGGGGTTATGGAGCGCTTTGACGCGCGATTTGCAGTGGGAATGATCAAAGTTTCCCTAGAAAATACCGAATCGGAGGCACGTAGAAACCTTTACAAGGCTTCTATGATTTTGATGCCAACTGTAATGTTTATCTAACTGTGTTGGCATATGGTAAGGATCGATCGATCCATTCAACGGTTCTGTAGACAACACGATGCTTAAATCGCAATTAAAATAATCTATACAATAATGTGGTCTTACCGGACTGAAGAGGAAGACAACAGTATTGTTTTACTTGTAACGAACAAAATGTGATGCGAAGAGAGACCAGGAACATTTCTCGGTGTGATGTATGTTTGCCGTGTTCGATTTTGTTATCGTTTTGGAGATGACTCTGCACAGATGAGGTTGGTTGGAATTTAGTTCAGCATAACTGGAGCACAAAGCTAACTAACCTCGTGAGTGGACAAGCAGCCTAAAAACCAGCCAGCCAAATGAAGGTTTACTTGGGCCTGGATGTGTACATAAGCATCCGGAAAGAAAATGGTTCTAAAAGTTGACATTTCTATTCTTACCCACTCTTTTCGCATCCTGAATTCCATGTGCCTTTAATCACGTCAGTTTTTGCACCAATGCCATCTTGTCTACTCGGTTATCGGATACGATGTAGGCTGATAAAACGAGACCACAAATGCGTGAACATCATTAGGCTGGTTTATTTGATAGGTGAAACTGATTCAAAATAAGCTGCCTTAGCAAAAATGTGAGCTCTCATGGCATGTCCTGAGTGTTGGCATTTTGATCTTTTACATGCGCTGCTGAAGAAGAGTGTAATCCGGTACAAGGGGGCATCTTTACTCCAAAAATGAGTTTCCGTTGACTGCTTCCCTCATTTTACTTAAATGCCCTAAAATATCGCCTTGTATGCATGGAATTATGTCCTCAGAACACATGCAACGATTTACCCGTGCATATAGCAATAGCTTGTGCTAGCTCGTACTTGGGCCGTCAGGGTAATGATAACCAAACACCAGAAGCTTTTCGGGCGACTCCACTTAGGCCTCAGTCGTAAGCAACACAAACAATCAGCTGCTTAAGTCGCGAGAATTGTGAAATTAGCCTGGTCCAGGTCAAGAGCCAATCAGAATCAAGGTAATCGAGAACTGCCATGCTCGTGCATGCATGTCAAGCGGACTTATTTCGTCGCATAGAGTAAATGAAAGGGATCATTGCTTAATTGTCATTTGTGAGGCGACATAGCGGTACGTCACATCATAACCCAAGGCCCAGAACGACAATAGGAATAAAGGATGACAACTCCCGTTAGGCACGACGAATTCAGCAACTGATGTAGCGAGATGTAATCGAACCTGGGGTCCTCCACTTACAAGGTGGATGTTCTTTCATTTAAATGCTTTATAAACATCTCTCGAAAAGGAAGCACGAAGCGGAACAGATAGTGAACCCCTCCCACTCCGATGTTCAGAGTCAGGAGATTATCAGCATTGTCTCATTCATTGGACTAGAGAGATTATCTTGGCGGAATAAAGAGCTAAGCTCAGGTGACAAGAAAATCATGAATGAAATTCACTTAGGATTTGGCGCAGTAATGCTCCCATAAACTGACGTTAACAGCTGGGCAGGAAAATCGCTGACAGAAATGAAATCACCTAAACATGTCAAATGTGCGATGAACTACAGAAAAAAACAGTAGGATCAAAATACAATCCAATACACTATGAGAGAATGCAGCGTCCACGACATTTTACTCGGTGATGGGAATGATTTGAATCTAGGGAACAAGAAGCAGCTTTTTCACACAACGGCCAACTCAAATACCATTCGAATTAGGCGATTCGCAATTATCTCATTGATGGACCTCATTACAAGGTCTCATGTGGGATTCCAAATTTTTCATTCCGATCTCTAATTCATCGGTAAGTCGATATCCCGCGTTGCCCGAGAGATTGGATTCGTCAACTATTCCATTTTCTCAATTAATACTGTCATTACATGCACAATGTGCATTAATCAAACAACGATTTGGGGGATTCGAGGTCGAAATAGGAAAAATACTCATTCACCATATTCTCTGCACACTTCAAATTGAGGCTAGTCCGGTTTCCCATTTCTGTCTTCAGACTGAATTATGGACTGAAACCTGGTAGTATCGGAATCACAACGAGACTACACCTTGTCGTGGTGTGACGGACTGCGTGCCTCCATGATCCAACGAGCTATACGGGTAAGCTTATCTCAAGCAGAAGATCCAATCATGCCTGGAAGGTCAATGGGTAGAAGCCTGACGAAGTAGTCCCCTGGTCATCCAAGTTGGGGGTTGATCTGAGTTAGCAGCTCAGTCGGAAAAACGAGTGGAAGAATAATTGATCCAGGTAGGATGGGCTTCCACTCAGCTATACCCCGATGCCTTGCGGTCAGGTTCTTGTGAAGACCAAAGGCTTTGGTTGAGAACCCTAATCGTTCTTCTGTTTAGCGGCTGGACTCCCTAGCAGTACCCGCCCATTATTCCCCATCAATTACACGCTTGCGAATAATTCCATACTGCATGGGTTATCGCGCAGGATAATCAGGACCGCGCTGCCCATTGAATCGAGCGCAGGTGGGATGGGTAGCGATAAGTATGCTACTGCTCAGAGTTCCCTCTCTTTTATTCAACCTGTCTCTTCTATCTCCAACCCAATCTGTTTGCCCCTTCAACCTACCCATAGTATCCCCATTGATAACACGCCCGATACTCGCAACAGTTTATTGTCAAGCAGTGTGTTAGGTGGTTTTCAGTCTGTTAGCTCACATTTTCTCAAGCCTCGTCAGCCTCTGAATCTCGGTCCCTTCAATGTGCATACTTTAATGCAGGCTGGCCAACAGTCGTGTTTGGCTCTAACAGTGGACTCACTTTCGATTGATGTCTGCTGGGTGAGTGAGAAATGAAATCAGGATTCTAGTAGAGTGGAGTAATTCAACTAATTGCGTCTAGTGTCTTGTGAAGAAATTTCCTGCACACTTAAGGAGACGAAGCGGCTCAAGCTGTGAGTCAACACAGGGTAGGAATAGTCTTAAGTGAGAAGGCCGAAGCAGCCCTTTTAGACTGGATCCCGGTCAACAGTCATTTTTGCGCCGTCAGACTGCAGGGATCAGTCGGCGTCCGGAAGGATAGTAGTGTTAAGCGCAGTTTATTTGTCATCTTGGCATACGCTCCAACAGACTGCAGTACTGAAATGGAAAAAGACGGGATTTATGATGACCTCGTCACCCTTATTCGGAAGAGCAAACGCTCTGACATTGTTGTGGTGGTAGGTGACTTTAATGCACAAGTTGGAAACCTGATTGCATCGGAATCCTGTTTAGGTGAGCGATGCGCCTTGCCTGCACAGCGAACAGATAACGGGAAAGACTTCTCCAATTTTGTGCGGACAATAACTTATTCCTATCTAGTACGAATTTCCGACACAGTTCGCGTCGCACGGCGACATGGCGCTCTAACTCGACAGGTAGTCTGATTCAGATTGACCATATTGCAGTAAGCTACCGTTGGTTCTGTTCTGTCCAGAACTGTAGATAGCACTGGATCATATACGTCAAATTATACCATGCGTTAGTTTTAATGCGGTTTTTGTTGCAGCTCAACAGCCATCGATGCAGGCCACAAACTCGATTGGCCATCGAACGTCTGTCTGATTCGGCTGTTCGCAACACCTAAGAACAGAAACTATCCGATGAACTGAGAACTTCAACGAGCAGCAGTGTAGATGAGCAGTGAGATCAAGATAAGCAGGCGACGCATTTGGTAGCCGATCTCGCCTGTGGTCCTGAATCCAGAGTTATTCAAAGACACCGGATCTCTCAAGGGTTGCTGGGTCTACTGTAGCAAAAACTTGAGCTGCCTAACTTCAAGGAAATGAATAAGATGCGTCGGCAGTTGCAGTGTCAGTTGACCATAAGCCTTAGGAATGACCGCGAAAACTGGTGGGTTAAGGTAGCCGAAGAGATGGAAGTGGCGTCCGTTCCAGGTAACAGTCAAAGACTGTTTCAGCGGTGGGCGTAGAATTTCGGTTAGTGAAGTCGTGTGCGATAGGACTGGAGAGCTCATTCATGGCAAGCAGGAAAGACTGGCCCGTCAGACAGAGCATTTCAAGGAACAGTCTAGCTGGCCACATGCTAACTTATTTAGTCCGATGTTTACAGCTGCAAATCCTCGGAAGGTGCCACTTGATCCCCATACGGGAGTGGAAGTGCAGCATAATATTAGACTTCTAAAGAGGGAAAAGCAGCCGATACCGATGATCTTCCCCCAATACTCTTCAAACTGGGTGGGGAGGCGCTGGCGAAATCCCTTACCTCCTTGCTTCGGGATATTTGGAGCGAGGAGCGTATCCCGCTATCGTGGGGTGAGTCACTGATCATACTCATCTTCAAGAAAGTACTCGGAGTGACTGCATCAATCATTGTGGGATTAGTTTAATTCCGATAGTTACTAAGGTGTTAGCTTCGATAATGCTTCGCCGTTTGACACCGATTCGCGAAAGTAATATCCGCGAACAACAGGCTGGATTTCGGCCAGGTCGAGGTTGCATCGACCAAATATTCACTCTTCGGCAGATACTCGAAACGCGCCACACGCACCGCCGCCCTACGATCGTAGTCATCCTCGACTTGAAAGGTGCTCTCGACTCCGTGGATCGACCATCACTACTCAGTGCTCTCCACCGGAAGGGTATGCCAACGAAGTTTGTGAACCTGTTGTGAGCATTGTACTCACATACCTACGGTCGCGTGAGGGTACACGGTGAACTGTTACGTTCATTCGAAACGACTAGTGGCGTTCGACAAGGGTGAACCATCTCTCCACTTTTGTTTAACTTCGTCATGGACGAGGTGATGGAAGATGCTTTGGAGTCTCCAAGATGTAGCAATCGAACTGAGAAATGGAGGAAAGCTATGCGACCTAGATTACGCAGACGACGTCGTGTGCCTGTTCGAGTCTGCGGACCATGCACAACGGGCACTAGATAGACTGTCGAGATCGGTTGCTCGGTTTGGCATGTGCTTTGCACCCTCAAAGTGCAAAGTACTGTTACAGGACTGGACGACAGCAACGCCGAACTTGATACTGGATGGAGAGGGGCTGACGATGGTGGACCGTTTCACCTACCTTGGTAGCTGCGTGTCTAACGATGGTAGCTCGGGATTGGAGGTAAGTATGCGTATATCCAATGCTCGTGCAGCTTACGCTGGATTGAGGCACCTGTGGCGTCGGCCTGATATTTCACGGAAATTGAAAGGTCGTGTGTACTGTGCTGCAGTGCGTTCAGTTCTGTTGTACGGTTGCGAGACGTGGAGTATGCGTGTGGGCGATGTTCGTCGGTTGGAGGTTTTCGACAATCGATGTTTACGTAGTATGGCTAGGATTGGATGGAGTGACCGGGTGAGTAATATTGAGGTTAGGAATCTGGTATTGGGTGCCTCTTCTGAGAATAGCTTGTTTCAGCGTATGAAACTAAGTAGATTACGCTGATTGGGTCACGTGTTGCGTATGACAAACACTCGTCTACTGGCATTAACTTAGCACATGCGTTTTTAATCACCACTGGTTGTTTTTTGTCATGCCAAATAGGACTTCAGCTGACAGTTTTGCAATGGAAAGCAATTCACAGTAGACTTAAACTCCGATACCATTTTTCACTAGTGTTTACACGGAGCTTTCCTGCTTCCAGACCATCACCAGCATATTTTTATTGCTGGCTTTTCTTTCCAGTCGCCATTAATTTCAAATCTTTGGTTTCATGGGCGCACGAGTTGGTCAAATAAATGATTTCCCACCCAAAAGTATATCGCCTCATTTAACTAATGCCATTTAATGTCACATCTGAATTAAGTGGTTGCCGACAAGAGACGACTTCTGTGTTTTCCTTCCATATTTTCGTACCTTATCAAAAGTGAACAACAGAGGGCTTGGTACAAATAGAGAACTTTCCGGGTCAAATTATGAGTGGATCTATAAGGTTTCCGCGGACCTACACAATCAAGATTATAAAACCTGAAAACACTTTTAAAAAACAAATTTAACTGTTCAAAATATTTGTGTAAAAGATAAAACTGATTGCGAGACTGAAAGTTGTTTGGACTTTTCTCGCAGCAGTTTGATGCAGTTCCCCAGTACTGGTGGTAAAACAGCCTTTCTGTCTCCAGAACGAATACAGTCATCCAGCCGTAGAAGGTTTCTGCATCGCCGGACCATAATTATACACTAGAGGTAGTATGTCACAGTGATAAACTTCTTCGAAACTAATAAATTTGGTTCGCTTACGTCAATTGTTCGCGACCGAAAAAGTTGTCCTGTGACCAGTCGCATTCGCCAGAGCACTTCCTGGTACGTTTTGGTGCTTGACCAACATCCATTTTCATTAATTTAAGTCGGACGAAAACGTGTGTGTAAAATTCGCATGACATATCCACACAGCCTTTCGGTTATAGGCAACTACAGAAATCGGTCATTCAAAAAACCCCTGATGAGCAGGTGAAGAGGTTCGATTAAATTCAAGTTGAATGGCCTGTTCGTAATTTGTTAATCGAAGTCTTTTTGGCCCTTACAGACTTCAGCGAGTTACTTCGCATGTGTTATTCCTGTTCCCTTCGTGTACGATGGAGTTGCCTGAACACTCCACACTACTTTGGGCATTTGGGAATACGAAACAGATTTTCAGTGCTCTAAATGCCATTGAGTAACCTTACTTCATTCAGTAGGTAAAGCATCAGTCGGGCAGGCAGTTCTGCAATTTGGAAAACAGCGTTAGAGTGATTGGAATTGGTGACTTTCACGTCCAAAAGGATCTCCAGTGCTACACACGGCTGGCCAATTCAACGCAGTACATCGTTTTAGTAATCGTCGTAGCAAAACACACTCCGGAGTATCTTCACCGAGAACAATGCCGGAAATAGAGATGGTGAATGCCATGGGGTCGAATAAGACACAACAAGACCGGACACAATGTCTAGATAAAATTGTAATGAGGCTTACATGTATAGAAATGTGAATGTGCATGTGCTTATATGCATACATACATAGGTACTTCCAACTAAGCTTAAGTCTGTAGTGCACTTATAAATACCTTGTTTATCAAACTTCCTTTTGCTTGTTTGATTGAAAATTTACTGGTGAGGTTCAAGTGCTCACCAGTCGATTTGCATGCTGCGCACATCTCTGGGATGGCTTACAAGACGGGGAGTACTTTCAGGTCTAAACGTGTATTCGTCACCTAATTTTGAGACAAATAATCACGGACGTCAAACAGGGATGGAAATTCGGGGATCTGATGATCCACATTAGTTTCAGCAAAATGCAGGTCTGTGTTACACGTCGACTCGCAGTGCCTGCCGAACGATAAATAACACATAAATGTCAGCTATACAAAATACCACGCAGCAGAGGGGGAAGATCCAGGGAATTCAGTAGATGCTTTTCTTCTTGGGTGTAGAGATTTTGTTATAATTCCACTGCGAGAATTTCAATCACCATTCAAAACAACATTCACAGAATCTCAAACAGCTTTTCACCCTCCCGCTTCCATTCGCCATCTTTTGCATCATTCCGTTTCTGATAACTGCTGTACGATTCCGATACTACCAGGTTTCAGTCCATAATTCAGTCTGAAGACAGAAATGGGAAACCGGACTAGCCTCAATTTGAAGTGTGCAGAGAATATGGTGAATGAGTATTTTTCCTATTTCGACCTCGAATCCCCCAAATCGTTGTTTGATTAATGCACATTGTGCATGTAATGACAGTATTAATTGAGAAAATGGAATAGTTGACGAATCCAATCTCTCGGGCAACGCGGGATATCGACTTACCGATGAATTAGAGATCGGAATGAAAAATTTGGAATTCCACATGAGACCTCGTAATGAGGTTCATAAATATGATGATGTCTCTAAAATGGATAAAGCATTACCCACGGATATCTGGTCAATCATTTTTATGCAACGCCGATTCTTTCTTGTCAGTTCAGCTTCCCGGTAGGTCAATTCTGACTGATTCGGTAACCTCCGTCCATACCAACTCAGGCGTCAACAGCCAACCTGAGCCCGTATAAAATCTTATTCCATTAAGTGAAATCGTTACGCACTTGTGGGCTATTTTGTTTGCACAAATGGGCTTGCGCGCCTCTCATTGGTCTGTCTCGGTTGCCTGATTAATTCACACTGTTCCTCTGTCGAATTCGAACCGCTCTTCTTGATCGATCGACACAGTTCACGGCATGAATTTCTCAGCCTGCATATTTGCACTCTTTCCTTGCACTGACGCCATTGTACCAGTTGGCAGCTGGTAGCCAGTCAGATAACGTGGTCTCTCTTGTCTTGCCATTTGTACTACCCCGCTGTCTGACGCGAAAAAGTTGCATTCACAACTGTGTTTTGATAACTATTTGTCCAATCCAGTCCACAATCGGACAACCACTGATAACCAATGAGACAACGATATCAGGCTGAGGCGCAGTGTCGATTAAACTGTCATTCCCCCAGAACCATTGCTTTGGAAATTAGTGTCATAGGACATGTAAGTAATGGATGCTTCATGTATGCTATCGAATCAGGCGACATCGAATTGCCGTCTGCCGTCACAGTAATTAATAGGGGTGGGTTTCGAAATTCCTGTCGTTTTGAGGTCTCAGAGGCGTTGTCCACTTAACCGCGGCTGCTCAAAGTTTTCGTCATACTGGTTAAAAGTAAGGGAATTCTGCTGACTATCTTACGTGGCTATTTCACATTTGTGTCCCGGGCAGTAAATTGTTGTTTAATGGAAACCTATTTTTTGCCAGCATATGTTGGTAGCATATCGTAGTTGTTTTTCTTCCGATGGAGTAACCAGATCATTTGTTTGATGAGAGGTGTTTGGTCTTCACTCTTCTGAAGGTCTTTCCGTCACTTTCATTGGTGCTCATAATAGCTGTGGAGACAATGTGAACTTTCCAGACCGGCGGTTTTTTCTACAAAACTGTCCAGGCCTTCTGAAATGCACTCTTTCCCTCCTCATCGTACTTTTCCAAACTTTTCCAAAGTTTGTAGCCCTTCCTTGCTTCTTTTTGTCCAAAATTGTTTTAGTGAAATATCATGTTGTATTTATTTGATCGATCCCCACATGGCTTCTTATATTTTTAATTTTACTTTCAAAATTGATCGTCTTTCTTTTCAAGTCCAAAGGCTTAAACGGTTCCATGTCTGTTCTAGCCCTATTCTTGCTTTTATGCAATGCCAATTGGCTAATGCTTTTCTGCAACACTTATTACATCGTTAAAGAACGGTTTTATGTTGACACGCCGAGATATTCGTTTCCCTAGCCTATTTCCTCAAACCCGTTTACTGAAAGGGTTAACACTGTATGCGTCCTACATTAGGGTGTCTGATAAATTTACAATAAATCCTCTCAGTGGTCTCTACTACTGTTTTCATCATGATATGCACAAGCGCCGCTGCACTTCTAGACTTCGATCCACTCAACTCAGAGAGTCAAGTTGGATGGAAACCTGCTGTAGCTTGCTTCGGTTAAGTACTATTGAACAAAAAACGACAAACGCAGGTAAAATCTATGGTCGAGCAAAATTTTCACCATAATATCACAATATAATAGCCATAGTTTACGTTTGAAAGGTTAGCGTTTCTTATGGCCGATATTCAGACCCATGGAGTCAAATAAAGGCCTGCAAATCTACCAACCAATTTCCTTTCTAAAATGTTGGCAGAAACGACTGCCGCAATCATTTTGAATATTTTCACACTATTTCCCAGCTACATTGAGATCTATTACGAAATGTGATACTTTAGTTTAGAGATGGTGCAATCTTGATGACCGCTTTGCCAGTGGAGGCGCATCACTCTGTTCATTTCCTTTGGTGAATTGTCGCATTAGTGGGCTTAAATTTAGACGCTTCTAAATCTGTTTACTAGGGTTGCAACCAGTTATCCTGACCAGTTTAACCGTTGACTGAATCAAAACGATGGGATCTACTGAAGCAATGATATTGGCGCATCGGTGAAAATCTGTTTGCGGAGGATACCAAATTAAAGATTTTTATAGTACCGATCGATCACGAGTTTACTTACGCACGGATGAAAGAACTATGCAGCAGTCTAACAGGGAAAATCACAAACCGGATTCTCAGTGGTCAAACTGGGAAGAGCAACCTGCAGTCCCATATGATCAGAAGTGGTGCCAACTTATTCGGAAGAGTGATCGAAACGGTGGCCAAAATTCCCCAGTTGATATTGCACGAAGAACTCTTGTCAGGCTAAAATTCGCACCAGCTAATTTGTTCAGCAGAGTACAGCGAACAAATTCATGAAATGGCTAGTCGATTCGGAAGTGGAAGTCTGCCACTGCATACGCTATACTGTCTACTCACAATGCAGTAGCTGAAGAACGACAGTCTGATTATATCAGATGAACTTTCGATAAGCCATTCTACAATAGTATTGTCAATTTTTCTGCTGACCTTTGGCAGACATTGGAAAGGTGACATGTAGAAATCATGTGATGCGGAATTTCATGTGTTTATTATTTGGCAAAATAGAAACCAGTCATAAGGATTCACTTGCAAATCGATATGGTTACTCTGAATAGATCACAGTTTAAATAGCTCCTAACTCCGTGCAGGCACTTCTGCTACATTGATGATACAAATGCCAATGCATTTCTAACTTCCGGTTTCCGCATCTTATCCAATGGTAATTTTAGCTAATAATGGGAGATAATATTGAAAATAAACTTAATTTAATTATTTCAGGACTCAAATTTGTCCATAACAACGCGTGTTTTGATTGCTATAAGAGCGCAGGACAAACAGATAACCCACAACTTTGTCACGCAACACGAATTGTAATCAGAACAAGTGCCTGCGTACATTCTGATGCACTAGGGCAATGATTATCCTATCTACAAGTCCACATGGGTGAGGCGACTGTCAGTCCCTATTCAGAAAGAAAAAGAGGGTGAACAAGGGAGAAGTGCAACCAAAATGCCTTGAGCAATTGCGCTCACACGAGAACACACAAACAGAAAAATTGTTCTAATCAGCATCCAACTGAAGTGTCAGGCAAAAGACCTAAAGACCTCAGAGAGTTAAAGGACTGGTCTTTGAATAACGGAAATAGTAGGATGCTTTACGTACCCACTTACCTGCTCGAAACTAGATGATGAAACAATCAGGATTGTTAACTTTCAAAGCAGCAGCCAATCATGCCACATAAACAAACCCATAAAGCGCTGCAGTATTTAGCGACAAAAAGTTTGGACGGTCTTGCCAGCTTTCCTCAATGTTGGCACGACTTAGGCAAGTGGGATAAGTGAATCCGTTTAAGACGGTTGAACTTAGGTGCGGTATGTGTTCTCTGCGTAGAACGGGACGTAGCTGATTATTCCTGATGTTGCTCAGACGTCCGAATCGTCCAAAAATGTTCCTAATGAGATTCTATCCCGTTTGACCAGAGATGTAGTTTTCCCATTGGAAGATGTTTTTACATATTGACTGTTTACGAAGGTCACGGCTTTTGCACTCAGGTGCCAGCATTGGATTGGATTGTACATAGATGTGCCTAGAACCTTGTAGAGATTTCCGGAACCTGGTATAAAATGATGGATTAAAAACGGGTTGCCCGTTTAGAAATTCTGGGAAATGTCAAGAGGACTTTTGCAGCACAGAAAATATGACAAGCGAGAATGATATTCGCATCGGCAGTGCACCAGAAACAGCATGTTATTAAGTGTCTTTCCAATCACTTCCAGTGTGTTCCAATGCAACTTGACCGATCAGAATGAATACAACAACATAAATAATCACGTGGTCCACTACCTTACTCCTACTAAATTGAATTAATTATATCCAGAAACCGAGTTGCCATTTTATAATTTCGCGCAGTGTTTTTCACTGACTAGGAGAGACCTGACAGCCTGATCACTTTTCAACTGGTTTCGAATTACTGCACACTGGATGCAATTTGACGGGCTCAAAAGCATTGGATTACAACAAATAATCCGGGGAAGTGCTGCAAATAAAATACCAAAATATATTCCGAAATAAAACCAAGAATCTTTCCTTATGTATTTTTATAAATTTACTGATTCGAAATCACTTGACTGTTGTTTCATTCGTAATTCAATTCCGCCGCAAAAGTTCCTTTCTTTGTTACTAAGACGGTCGCATTTTGCGCCATTAGCTGTCCACACGCATGTGATGTTTTGCATTAATTCGCTAGCTGGCATTGGTCTTTTTCGTCCAATTTTTGTCTTATCTAGGTCCGTACGCATCCACCGACACAATAGAACCTTGTCCACATGAACTTCGCTTTGTGTTCAGAACACGTGCTGCTTTATACTTGCATGTATTTTGTTTACCTAAAGAGAATCAAACATACTATCAAGTTACTTTTACTGTGACCATATCATAGCTGAAAACCTCACAATCAAACGTCTCAATAAACCAGGAAAGTGTTTTGCTCGACGAACAATCTTTTCAAGAAAGTTAAGGTGAGGGTTTTTGCAAGTCGACTAAAATAATCAATTTCTAGGAGACGATCAATAACTTGGAGTTTGTACATTGTTGCGCCAGCTTCACATCTGGTCGATGTGCAGCAAATCATAAGTTAGTGATCCTAATTCTGTGTGAAAAAATGCATGCTATTTTTATTGTAAACGATATAATGTTAATAACACAGTCATGTTGGTAGATGTAATGCGCCAACGTTTCGATTACCATGGGTAGTCTTTATCAAGGCAGTTTTGTAATCGAATGTGCTATTATTTATTGACTAAAGGAGTATTAAGGAGTACAAATGCTTCTAGGTTTGAAAAATTGTAGGCGAAATGAGAATCATTTCAGATATCGCTTATAATCGGGTTAGTTCGTACAATAAAGTGGAACAGATCAGAAGCGTTTTGGAATTTGGCTGGAAGGAAAAAAAGGTGTCAAGAGCCTAAGGAAGTAGCTCCCGACGCACGTTGCTAGGGGCATTTGTCTGAGTATATTCTGTTGGCCTCATGTCTTGTGCTCAACTCTGTGCTGTGCAGAGTAGTCATCTTAATGTGAATGTGCCCCGGGATATTTAAACGATATTGGCCCCTGCCCTAGTTCTGCATAACCAAGCGGTTCATTATCCGATAGTGCTGATCTTTATTGAATTCGATTCAGATCTTCAAAGGCTGAAGTAGACAGATGGGTATAACAAGAGCTGCACAAGCGATCGTGTCAGCTTCTCTCACTGCACTCCCACGTACGCACGACGGTCGTTCACAAATCCGAATGGTTCTGATCTATTGGGTCTTTCCATTTGAGTACATGGGATTGGCACAAACGGGCATGGCTGCTTACTTACAAGCCCATTTGTGTGCTTGTGTGTGGGGTGCACAGAATGACTATCTAATCCTTCTGGATGTGTGTATGCAATTTTCTACTGGAGACAAGACAAGGAGGAACGCTGCGCACTACAAGCTTTAGAGGCAAAACTCGAGAAATTATCAGAATGCATTGTGCACACAGCGGACTGTAAACCTCTGACAGAAGCTCTATGAGGATCATTTTCCCCTAATGAAACGGACGCAAAATGCTACGATTAGTAGCGTTCTACAGGTTCATCAGTGTTCAGGATGATCGTCGGCCCTCTGTATTGGTTCACTAGCGCCTTCAAATGACTGGTTCAGTGGGATGGCAACATTAAGTAAGAAGTGTCGAGTTAACAGTTGTGCTCCAAAAGAGTTAAACAATCTACATCGCTTCCATTAATTTGGACTTTTTCTTGTTATGCATGTATACCGTCCACTTCTCGTGATCCTGCAATGAGTACTGGATAAGTTCTAAAGAACTGGCCGAGTCAGAGTTGGAGGCAGGGTTAGGGATAAATTTGGTTCTGATTTGGCGTGATCTGGTGGTTTTAACATTCCCGCCTAGGTTACAGAAAACTAGGATTGCAGTCACTCAGAAAGATTTGAGGAAATGTCAAGGACTGCAGTTGGTGGTGCAACTGTTGTACCATCTGCTTTTAAGAACTGCTATAAAAATGAAACTAGCAAAACAGTTTGGGTTGAATGCACCAGAAGACAATCTTCTTTTTCCTGACTCTTTCATTCGCGTGCAAATCAATTCCTTAACACGTTACAACGAGCGCCGGTGTCATACTGGTTTTTAAGCCCTTGTTTGCACGGATTCTTCTTGACGCAAAGTTACTTTTATCTGCTATTATGGTTGAAAAAACAAAGTAAATACCTGACGTAGCTAATGTCTAGTGTTTTGAAACCGTCTTCGTAAGTTCAAATATAACCAAAGAATTTTCCTGCGCAACGATCAAGTCGCATCCGCATGAATCTGGTTGAAGCGATTCGAATTTTTTGCCTAAATGAGCAGAGGTTTGTTTGTAAACGACTCCTGATTGGAAAGTGGGGAAAATCGCAATGGAGGAAAGTGCACAAGTTACGATTTGATCATAAACTCACCTATTGTCTGCTTTCAGGTCCGTTATGCTCACTGTCGCGGATTCTGTCGGATTCTGTCGGTTTGTGGTGCATTCTGCTGATTGTCGCTCCTCCTATGGACTGCGGTCTTGTTCAGAGTGGTTGCACAGGGCCGGCGTAAAAGGCCCATACATTCTACCTATCAAAGGTACACCGTCTTGCTATTGGAGCCTACTTTACTGATACAGAATGCTTGTGTTTTGATTATGTTCCCCTATTAAAGTGATTCACTTCATGCACGAGTTTCTCATTCCTGACCCATTCACTTTGTCCAACCACCCTCTATCCCAGTTGCTATCGGGCGTCGTTAATGTAACGTAGTCACATGTTTGTAGATCACTGAAAATGGTCCTGTTAATCATCTGGTGTTATTCTCATTTGTTTATATTGCCTGCATTTTGCTTACTTTGACAACACAACGAGGTCACACGCGACAAGCATCATTTGGGAACCAGCAGTTAATATGCTTCCTCCATTCCCGATAGTCTGGGATGCCACTCTGTCCATATCTGAAGCGATTATGCTGTGGATACGGCAAACAGTTTGTTCAAACCATGATCATCCTGCCTTCTGCGGCCTAAATGACCAAACTTTGACAAATCCGTGCTTGTATTAACGCAGCTGGTGACAGTTCGAGAGTCAGAAGGGTATGGCACCTTGAATTACTTCGGTTCAATCCATATTTTAAACCCATAACCAATCAATGACAACAAGTTTTCCCATAATCACTTAGCCGTTTTAGCATGGAGATTTGGGTACAGTGGGAAGAAAATACTGGGTAAATGAATGCAAGACGTGTACGATCCTTAAACGAACGATACACGCCAAAGGTCACACGGGAATGCCGAGCTTACAAATGATGCATGGGCTGACTGACTGACCGGAATTCGATCCCATTAATTGAGATGGGTTTCCTTGACGCAGTCAGACTTGGTTGTCTGACCATGTTTGGCCGTCATCGAATAAGACACACGTGAGATAAGTATATTCCGTGACAAAAGGCTCTCCCTGCTCTCAGGTCTGTACCCTATAGTCAGCAACACCATCAACTGGGTGGCTTTCGTTGCCTCGTTTCGTCGCCCTAGGGGAGTTTTATACCCGTATCATTTTGTCTTTTCAGTTCATCACATGGATTTTGGCCGATAATACTTTATGTGCGGATAAAACATCAGAAGCGTTCTTCATGTCTTTCTGCGGCCAATGCATTACCCGTATAAAGTCAGATACCGATGACTCAGGCTAATGCAACCTACGAAGACCGTCATTCATAATAACTTGAACACCTCTCAGCTTACTTTATGCAAGATTCCAGAGCGCACAGTTGTTAGTAGATAACAATTACCCCTCCGAAATACCCCCTAATTTATCGTTCTACTCATTTAGTCAAAAAAAGATGAAGCCTGAGGTCCGAAATTTGGAAATGGCCCCTCTTTGGGTCTTGGTTTAACTGGTAGTCAAGATATTACTGTGTCTAGGTAAAACAAAACCACCAGATACAAGTGAGAAATGGCGGCATTATTGTTAGATTACAACCTTCACACGACATTAAAACGCCATGTGCATCAGCGTCCGATGGTCAACATCAGATATATCAATTTTATACAAGTTATTACAGCTATCAGACAACGCGTTCGGATCATATAGGCATACTACTCAAAGGATCAGAGGGTGACGTATCAACACGCAACGAATTTCTGAGGGTTTCTCACTTAGAACGGGATTTGAGCTTTCCAAGAAACTAAAGTGAAAGTACTGCTTTTGAGTTTATTTGCTCTATGTTCAGACAGGACACTAAACTCAAAATCATTCACCAGAATGGAAATATCATTCAGTTGCCGTCATGGAATCATTGTGCACCTGTTTCATCCTTGATAGGAATCAGCAGAAATGTATGACCTTCACGTCTGGACTCGGAAGCGAACTTGGATCGAAAGGTTGTAAGAACGTTTTACTCAGGCTAATTCTCAGCTGCTGTTCATCGGACATTGACATTATGTGAAATGATGTCCGTATTCGTCACTAGATTTTACATGTCGTCTACCAGTAAGTACCAGATGAATGACACCCAGCAGAGATGAACTGGTGTGTAGAAAGCAAAGACAATAAAAGAAGCCTTGCGGAATCTTGCAACTTGCCAATTTTTAGTAGCGGGAGGCTTGATATGATCTTCTGAATGTCAGTGAATAAGCACAGGCTTTCGTGGCTTTTGGCGGCAAGACGGATGCTGGCACTGTATAGTGAATTACTTGGAAAATCAAATCAAATCTCCCGTTACTGGAGAACATCATCTAAGTGCCAACGATCTTTGAATTCACCCCTGAAGCTGCATGTGCCAACAACTAAGGTTCTCGAATCAGAATTCATTTGGAATCGAATTGTTTCACCAAGGCATTCCGCAACTGATATGAAGTTGAAATGCTATATATATATATGATTATATGTATGTGGCAGTGATCCTCTACACAGATGAAGTATTATCGGGAGATTGACGAGGGAGAGAAACAATGTAGGAGGAGAAGAAATCAAGGATAAATGATAAATTCTCCGCACCAAATGGCCCTTCGGATCTCGGCCCCCAGGTCATCGATTGTCCAATGGTCACGGGAGGCGAATTTTAACAAATAGAACCGGCAAAATAAACTAAGTTGTGAGCAGTACAACGGCGACTTAGTCATTGTGGCAAGATTTAAACAACCCATCGGTGTTCGAGTAAAGCTAACCACCCAAACCCGACAAAAAATGAGAAGAAATCTTCAAAAGTGTGGAACTCGTCGGAATAAAACGATATGAATAGGTCAGTTCTGATTTAAGACCTTTGGATTCCAGATGAATGGAGAATAAACCACCCATGTGAGAGATTCTGCGTTTCTTCAACGTCCAACGCAGTTATAGATAAAAACGTATGGTTTTTAAAAGCACCACGGCATTGACTGTGGCATCACAAAGTCACAGCATGACGAGTTTGCTATGAGGTATGAACTACAATAACGTGTACAATCTTAAACAAACTCGTACGCGCGTAGGTATTTGGGATATATCAGGAGTATTCACGAATGAAGTCTAAGTTTATTAATTCCTCACTCCACCAAAATTGGCAACATTTATTTTACGCAATTTAACAGCGGGCACATTCAATACTAGGGGTTGCTCACGCATCCTGTTGAGTGTGATTAGTAAGTTCCGCTAAATATTTTTAGACACAAGTGGTTGATCTTATCTCGTGATTCCCGAACCCCTTTTGGTAGAGTACATTCCTTGTTGGTGTCGAGCTTTAATTGCACTAAATCAGTACATACGTTTGAACAAACACTCACATACCACACCGTACATTACGAAAACTTTCATCCAGTGAACGGCTTTCTTGATGTCAGCTCCTCGCTCTGATTTGGAGTCTTGTTTATATTTGTCGTTGGCAAAGATCAGCTCTCAGTGGTACTATTCCAGAATCTCCTAACGAAGCGATTCCAAATCAACACTGCGAACTTCAACTCATGCAGACTAATTACAGGCCAAAATGTTCAGTCACGAATCCCCAAGCAGAACTGCCAGTTTACTGAGGCAATCTTGGTTTCGTCTGCACTGTCGTACAGAATATTTTGTCTTTGTTGCTGTAACCACACAATCCTCTGCGAGTATGCCTATAAATGCATCCCTTTTATTAGTAGTGCACTGTTAACTTGGTAGTTGCACTGTCGATTTTCTTTCATTCGTTGTGTTTAGCGCTGTTTTGTGCTAAGGCATCGAGCCTGGTCGTTCTTTTCGTTTCATCAAAGCGATCTCCGGACACGGTGTTTTAATATGACTGAATTCGGTAAGTTTCATGCCGCATAAAATTCGGGGAACTGTCTATAGCAAACATTTCACGAGGAAACTGGAAATGGATGAATACCCAGAGCTCTTAGATTCAGAATAGAAAGGCAACATGCTGTGAGTAATGACGCATTTACTTTAAAATCGTGTCGTCAATAAACACCGAGAATGCATTGAGTGCATCGCGAATTTTCCCTTTTTCCCTTTCTAATTCTATAGGTAACGGGTCGCCCTTTCTGCATAATTGCAGGGAAAACGAAAGCGGTTTTGACCAGTTTGAATGCTTCCATTGGAGCCGATCTATTCGAATTCCACACTTCCATTATGAGACATATTAGGCGCTTCGCGATCTGTCCACATGATTATACTAGTGAAATTTCGTATGATTCAAGGACCCCATATAAAGTGAAGGTAAATGTTGCTAGTTACTCTATCTTGTCCAACAGCGCGGTCGCAGTCAAACATGTCTGCTTCTGTGAATATCACATTGGACAAAAGTTCGCGAGTTATCTGACCGGTCGAACATGAGCCCATGAGATTATACTAATGCAGACCCGGTGCATGGTAGAACTGGGCCAAACCGATCTGTTCACTATGTGGTCCGAGATGTGCAGCTATTTCTGATACCTAAAATCGAACTGCCGGGCTGCAGACAACGCACGTACTTTTATAGCTGACTTATAAAGAACTACTGGGACAGGGTAGGGCTATTGGAATTCATGAGAATCGTGCTCTCAACTGTCTCAGCTGCGGGCTCAATGTTGTTACAACATTACACTATTTTGAACATCCAGAATTCCATAATGTATGCCCGCGGATCGTTTGTGAGCCTGAACAATCAAACCTCTGACACAGTCATCCGGCCGTCATGGTTGGACTTTGCAAACCTTTTGTCTAACCGCATACTAGTGGATAACTCTGGATTTGATTGTGATGACATTTGGAGACGTTTTGTGTCGACAATCTAGGAGAAAACGGGGTCACTGAAAACGTTGCCACAAACGGCACTTTGGTAGTGCTCTACACATCTTCGAACGCTGATACTGTTGGTAGGACCGGTGTTTTTGGAATGTGAGCGTGGTCCTGCAAAGATCGCGGATCGAATGGAAGGGAAAAAGTCCGCAATGTTCATGTTTTTATTATCTAGATATCTTCTTTCGCTTCCTCGCTAATTAGTATTACGCGAGTAAATTGTCAACAAAATTGGTTAACGGGATATAGAACAGCAGTATGAAAAAGCTCGAGTGATCTGAAAGTAAAATATTTTAAATCTCAAATCTGAGCTACAGAAAACGTTCACTGAGTAGGTGGTTTACTGAACGATAGAATGCATATTCACAGACAAATAGACAATGAAAATTATAGGCATAAATCAATACTGCAAATGATCTACTTGCTTCTGCTTAAGCAGAATGCATGCTTTTCTGTTTGTCTATGTGCGCACATGTTCAACCCCACCCCAACTCCCAAGCGAAGAGAAGCTAATTCTTGCGGCGATTTATATTAAGTCTTTTGATAGGAGACCGAGACCGCATCAAATATATGCGCCCATTTAGACGAGGCGAGCTTAATTGCTCAAGCGGTGCTTTATTCTGCAGATGTCCAAAACCAGGTGTAATGGGAGTTTCATCGCATTCTTTTCATCTGCTCTTAGACGGCAGCACTTTCTGATGTGACTGACATCTGTTTGGGTTGTCATTGTCTAGCCAAAAGCCATTAGTAACGCACCAAATCGGCTGACTCTTTATCCATCCATTGGTTTGTGAGATGGCGGCAGTCACAGATATCAACTGCGGTCAAACTTCGGTGCACTTTGGTATTTATTGGAGCGCTTTCACATTTGTTCGGCCCTGATTTTAGGGCATATGGCACACAACTGAATTTACGCTCATCTGTCGAGGAAAAAAACTGTTTGTCAGACAGCTACTGGGGATAGCTTAATTAGAAGTTGAGCAATGGATTTTCAGGAAAATATTGAGCATTTTGGGGATTTGCATGGTTATTGTCCGTTAGCTCAGAGCGATCAACCCCTACTGACAAATGACTTCTCTGCAGGTAGCCCAAGTACGACCAAGGCTTTGGATATGACCTACAGAGCTTGACTACTTGATACATTTTAGTAGTAGGAGATCGAATGTTTTCATGAAATAATTGACCATGTGATATCATCGCTCAACTCACCATAAAGAAACCATGGAAGCACTGTACAGCTGTTTCATCCTTGTTAAGAATCATCAGCAGTGCGTATCCACCGCGCCCTATCTGGGGATGCTTTTTCATTCGATTGTGCGACTTAAAATGGAAATTCGTGATTATTGAACTGACATAAGTTAGTGAAACCAGCGTTTTCTAACCATGGTCCTTCTAAATTTTCAACTTGTACGAAAAACCAACTCCTGTACAGGTGGAAGAAAGTTTTTATCGCACTATTTCTGCTCAATTCAAATAAGGATCGATCATTGCAATGTAATAGTTCTGATTCAATAGGCCGGATGGTTTTAATCACTTGTTCAGAACAACGTTGCTTATCCCCATAGAAACAAGCGAGGAATCTCTGTGTTCTTGCGTATCCTCCACTTTACTTGTCGACGGTGAATGAACCATCTGGGACGGAATTAATCAACATACCAACAGCGGTGGGCCGAAGTAACTACAAACAAACAAGCCAAACATTATAAACTGTCCCTTATCTTCTTTGTTTTCTTGAAGAAGCGTTCACTCTGGTATACACAGTGGGAAGTGATACACACCGTTTACAGCTAGAAGATATTCATCTAAGTGATTTGAAGACCTTGGTCTACAGTTTACAGTGCACAGAACAAACCAGCTGAAATTCAAGCGTCGCATTAGAGGTCTTCTCAAGCAGTGTGGGTCACAGATGCTGCTTGATCTTCAGTGAGACATTAAAATATCCCAATGTGTTTTGCCAAGCTTGGCAAATATTCATAAGCGGCTGGTTGCAAATAAATTGCAGATATTGGACATATGCGATTTAGTTCACTTGGCGACCAAATCAAAACGATTAGCATTTTTATTTTACATTGATAAATGAAAAAGTTAACTCAAGCTGAGTACTATTATTTCTGTACACAAGAAATGGTTAGCGACAAATATCGTTGAAAACAATATCAACGAACGTTTTTGGTCTTGTTCTGCTGAATTGCCAGGTCTTGGGTTCATTAACGAAGTCAGAAGAAAAATGGTTCGTGGCTTTCAACTAGTTGTCAAGACTACAATAATATTGGGAAAACAAACCAAAGATATCGGGAAACACAAGAAACGGCAGAGAAAGTGGGGAGTGAACATATTTCCTCCTCGGATACTCGACTAACTGTGTAGCCCTGAACAAACCACATAAGTTTGGCAATCTTTTTACAGTGGTTTCCTCCATAATCGGAAAAACGCACGCCTATTCAAAGAGTTGGTTTCCTAATTGTGCTACTTTTCGTTCATATCAGCCAAAGTCAGGGAGATAAATAGGTCAAAGTTGGAAAAATTGGGCTATTTGTGCAACAATTCGGGGCCCGTCAGTCTTACAGGATAACGACCTAACCAGGTATTTAGAAAGTGAACAATTTGCAGCGACACAACTTACTTACGAAAATCGGATAGTTTAGATCCCGAAATTATTAAAAGGTTCTTTAGCGGAATTTGATTAACAAAATCACAAACCCAGCTTTCCGAAATGGACCGCCACTTAAATAGTTATTACGCCCTCTAAATTTGCATAACAGAATACCCACTTGACTCAGATGTGCCGAGAAATAAATTATCTCTACACTGAAAGGCTAGGTTTGCATCACCTCTAAGTTTGTCATCGGCTACATAAAGTTTACCAAAAAAAGTTCTAGAAACCATTACGATGAGCAAATGCATGTTTGCGCTTTAAAAATTATCGACTTAAGATTTTCTTTTGTTTCTTTGTCTTAGATGTTTGCTTGAATATTAGTTCGCTCACTAGAATCTGATTTGATTCGTTAGGAGTGTGAATGGATGATGATTGAATTTAAGAATCACATGGTCATTCATGGCAGGATTGTTTTGTCGGTCAGGCAAGACTAAGATTGAGAAAGTGGAGAGAAGGCCCGAATGTATTGGTTTATCTTCTCACTAGTATATTTGGCATGCGGATTGATTTGTGGAAATTAGTCCGGAAGCACAGGACCGGTTTGGCGGATAATGGGGCGCTCTTCACGTATGCGTGCCCGGTATTGTTCTGTCCAACGATCCGTATAGTAGTGCGGTGCGCTCGTTTCTCAGTTTCTCACTAGACACGGATTTGAATCGTTAGGAGCGTGAATGGATGATGATTGAATTTAAGAATCACATGGTCATTCATGGCAGGGTTGTTTTGTCGGTCAGGCAAGACTAAGATTGAGAAAGTGGAGAGAAGGCCCGAATGTATTGGTTTATCTTCTCACTAGTATATTTGGCATGCGGATTGATTTGTGGAAATTAGTCCGGAAGCACGGGACCGGTTTGGCGGATAATGGGGCGCTCTTCACATATGCGTGCCTGGTATTCTTCTCTCCAACGATCCGTATAGTATTGCGCTGTGCTCCTTTCTTAATTTCGCGTTAGTAGCTTATGCAGCCTCTGACCCATTTTGTTTTCGCTGGTTCGCTAACTACGTCGATGATGGTTTATATACAGTCGGGTTGCTGAATAGCAAGCATGAACTGATAGACACAGTCGTATTTTATCAAGTTCGCGAGACATTTAGAGACAACAGGCATCTTACACAAGCAAACTGATATTCCAACCGATTCTCGGAGAAAATTTTGATAGATCGACCCAACTTTGCACATTCCGCGGGAAATGGTTTCCAGTTTTTGTTACAGGAGCTTCAATGAAGTTTGACGTGTATGATATTTTCATAGCTTGCAGTATATTATTGTGTAATTCAAACATTGGTAGAACCATAATCGCACTTCAAGTATTTACCCATCCCACCGGTCACCATAAAATCACCCTTGGCGAAGCATATGAAAAAAGCATGTATATTATTTACGCTACTGCCTAATGTGTAAGTAGCATCATAGTGTCAACGGACTTTGCACGCAAATATTTGGATATGACTGAGCTGGTTGCTCGGAAAGTAAGAAATTTCCCACATTTTCCAGATGAGCTATTTCCATGTTTAAGAAGATAGAATTACTGGAACTTTTTCATAACCAGCTCGAATAGCCAGCAAATAGAATCATCGAGGCACTAGCGACGAGACAATATTTTTCTCACCATATCTGCTTGCAGTAATGACTTAATGAGTATCATGTCAAGAGACTAAAACGAATGTACCACAAGAACTTTCTTTACATCCGCACAAGTGTCTACAGACGACACCCACATTCAAACTTATTAGAGGTCCATTTCAGATGACACAAGAACAAAGTGGTGCAGATTACAAGCAAAATAATTTCTTGTTCACGAGCAGCAAAACTTTGGAATGCGACAAATACAAGGATCACTGTTCAATTTCTTCTGCGTTTAGGTTGATTGATAAAGCTCTCGATAAAGCGTCGATTCTTTACGGGAGCTATCGTTTTGAAACTAATATTCTACCCTGTAAATAAATGAAAAGTCCCTAGTAGATTGTGATGCTTACATCTGCAAAGGCTGCAACTGGACTTTGCTGAATGACCAGGAATGAACTTGAAAGTCAAAGTCCTTTGAGCATAGAAATTGTAGACCTGATATGATGTGTAAATAACGTGTAACTGATGAAGAAAACCCTATGATTTAGCGCCAGCTTTGTTCATCCAAGCTTACCCAACAGTTGTGATTATCTTACTTCCTGTCGGAACTGCAGTCATACCTCTGTGAACAAGCCGGTTGCATTCCCTTGATGACTATGACATCCTACATTGACCCAGTTTCGTTGACAGTTTTGAGTGAAGGGTAACAAAATTTACTGGGAGGTAATTTTCCACTAGAGTCTGAATGATTGTTGAACCCAAGATCATTTTGCAACGTGGCACGGAGGTTCGTTGCAGTAGGGTGGGAGAAGCAGCCAAGTATTGACCTAACCGAGCTTCCTTTCTTTGTTTTTGATCTTCTGCCCTAGGAAGTGAACAACTCAGTTCAAAAGCAACAGGCAAGATTCGTGAGTGCTCACTGAATGTGATACTGTTTTACGATCTTAGCCTGCGATTCTTATACCGACTTCAAATGCTAACACTGCTTGTTTTAAATTCGTTCTTCATTCTGCTGGATTGGTACAACCAACACAACACAACAAGATACCGTGATTTTTGTCTGATACTGGGGCAAGCTTGAGGTAACAATTTCTTTTGTTTTCATTGCTTGAGAGGATAAGTTCCACAGTGAAAATTTGCTATCTATAAGTTTTGTATCAAGCTTCGTCAAGTATTTGAAAGTGAGTGCGATCATTATTCCTCTGGTATTTTACATCAAGATTTCAAAAAGATCATATTTTTAGGACAGGTCAACTACCGGAATAAAAACCTTATGCTTGAAAACAGCAACATTACGATAGCCAAACAACATTTCCTATTTCCGGAACTGGGTGATATATAAATGCATAAAGCCTTGAATCGAGATCCGAAATGAGAAATATAGCACAAGAACAGCAAAAGTGCATGCGATGGGCTCATTTGGGTAGTTGTTTATTTGATGAGTACTAGGTGGGTTATGAATCATAAAATTCTGATTTACACAGGAATTTATTCCTGAAGATCTTTTCCCCTAAGACAAGTTTGTATTACTCATGGCACGCGGTGATATGGTTTGTGATTAACCACAATCATTTGAACGAAGTCTACTTCAGAACACTAAATCATACGATGCTTGCGAAATTTATGTGCAAAATTATTTTTGAGGACCGGCACGAAAATCGCTCATGAAATTTTATTACTCCTCTGGATGACGCAATGTGACATGCCTGATACTTAATTTATTGAAATCTGACCGGAAAAGCAATCGATAATCATTGCTTGTTATTCGATTTCAGCTAATACGTGGTAACCTGGATCTCAATGAATTTGAAAACTTGTTTGCTATTCTCAAAAAGAACTCTAATAACGTGAAATTTATTACTACGTTGGATGCAGTGCTCTCGGTGAATTGCAACCGGATATCATATGAGTGCTTTTAAGACTAACGAATGCAGGGAACTGATTACTGAAAAGTTGAAATGAGTGATGAAGATCCAAGAGGGTAACGCGAACTGACGTCTGTTTATATTGTGTTTAGGGAGTTAAATTTCCACCTTCTTTTGCTCACCAGACTAGCTTTTGATCACCCTGTCAGCGACGTTTTTTTCTCACAACCAACTGGGACAGGACCAAAAGGATGATTTTAGAAACTGAAATGTTCTGTGTGTGGTTAGTCCTCAGAACCTTCAACTGGTCTGTCCAGAAATGGCTTGTGATAGGATGAAGATGACAGCTACAAATAATTTCCATCATCTGGTATTTTGATCAGTCAAGTAAGAAATACTTCATTCCTGATATAATGTTTATGGAGTTCCAAGTATTTCTACTTAAACATGAAGAAAATATGTTTGTAAAAGTGTTGGATTTTTATTGAAGACATTATTGAATCGTCAGCTAAATTGTCAGAAATAACAGCAAAACTCCTGCATGCATTTCCCTAACAATTTTGACCGTTGCTGACAAACGATGTTTTGCAACTATTCATACAAAACCAAGGCTATTAATAAATTTCCCAAAACTATTATTTTAATAGTACAACGTTGTTGCTTCGAGTCGTAATTTGCCAAATTTCCGGATACTGTGGGTGACCTTTCATAGGGGACCTTTGGTTTGTCTGCCGTGAATGTTATGCTATTATCGTGGTAACGTTCACAGTAAAAAAGAGCACATTGGATATCGATTTTTCGATTGAATGGTTTTGTCATTCAAGTCCGCTTTTGTTGTTTTATTGAATGTCTGCCCAAAACCCACTGGCGATGAAATGTAGTATTCGTTCAAACGTTTTGACAAATGAATTTTGTGATTAAAAAAGAAGTCACTGCAACGTGTTGTTATTCGATTGTTTTGTGACTGGTTCGCAGCACAGCACCTGCGTTGTAGTGCAACAAACTGTGAACAGTGGTTATTAATTTCTACAACTTTCTGTTCACCTGAGGGGTGTACAGTGTTTTTCACAGCTCGATACACATCGGTAGAATAGATAAACATGAATATCCTGGAAGAAATTCTTCTCAGAATTCCGCACTTGCCATTTCCCTATGCTAGTTCTTCGACCACGTCTTTCAACTATGGTCAGCTGAGCTGACCTTTGCTAACAGCTAGTGTACACGTTTTATAATAAAAAGTAGAAAAGTATCGCTTAGTCATTTTTCAATGAGATTCGGTATTTCGTCCACCTAATATTTCGCACGCAGGATATTCTGAAACCTACCGGTTCTCTAATTTTCTTATTTGATTGGTCAGACAAAGTGTACAGTGGCCGAAGACTTCATATTCGTACAGAACCTGCATTCTGGAGTTAAATTAGACTTCAGAATGGTTTGTTCTCTTTTGAGCAATTTCATCCTCTTGGTGCAAATATTCTGTTTGCATATAATGCTGATTTAAAAAGAAAGATCATTTATGAGAAACAACCTATTTACTCAACTGACTTTGAGATCTTCTGTTTCTGAAACCTACTCACTGACTGGCCAGTTACATCAATCAGTCTACCAATTAATACGACTATGTTAATCCTCCGTAATTCATTTTGCGCATGTTTTAATTCGATTTCGGAAAAGACTGTCTGGAGGGGATTTTAGTTTACTTATAGGTTGTGCATCCGGTCTGCACAGTATAACACTCACATTGTAGGAGGAAAGGGTTGGACTGTATTCACAATGGACTGCCAACTATTGCTAAGACGCTAACTAGCTGTACGTTTCTGAGCAAAACACAAGCAGCCGGATTACGTTTCTTCATCAGGTTACGTTCTTGTTGGCGAGATAATCAGCAACCATCAAATTTTGTTTCCGCAGAAATCGATGTGAATACGTATACTCATTTTTTAGTTGTGGTGTACAGACAAATAAACAGATATTCAGGATAGCTGACAATATATTCTTTGGTTACCGTTGCATATACGGTCTAGGCACCAGGAGGCCCACTTTCACTTCATGCGCACACTTGGATAACGTGAATATATTATGAAGCCGGAATTCTACTGGAACGACGGAAATGAGAGTGGATCGATAGTCGCTTTGTGAATCTTCAGCAGCCTTCATATCACACCTATGGCTACTGGAAACAGTCCGCTCAATTTAAGCGTCCTTAAGGTTGCAATAACTATAACAGATTGCACTATTTACCGAACAGATACCAGATAAGTTATGGCAGAGGATTGGCGTTATGCAGCCGTCCATGGGTTTCACTGTAGCAGCTTGACTGTTACATGGATTCAGTAGGTTACAGTAGAGCATTACAACATCTCTATATACTAAACATACAAGGGAGCAGTTTGCTATGTATTATCTATAACGGCTAGTCACCAGAAGATCGACCGTGGAGTTCATCGCCTTACTGTCAGATAGTTAATGGCCGAAACATTGAATGGGCGCTGCACGTACGACTTCAGGCGCAAATAAACCTTCGCACATCAAATAGAAGTCAGGATCTTCATGCTTCTGTCCGAAATTCGCTTGCTCCTCTGAGCGCTCAGATATGAGAGTAAATAGTTGCTCACCAGCCCTGCTAAAACTTACCTTAAGGCGATGAGTTATCCACCAGATGGTTCGAATTTCTAGTGGATGCCTTCTGATCATATCTGAAAACGATAAAGAAAAGATTTAGGAGGTTAGTCCTGTTTGAATGTGGCGTTTGTAAGACGTACTTATCTTCTGACAGCTCTCTGATATAAGTGCACCGTTATTACAATGAAAACTCAAAAGATTCCCTTCCGTATCCTAAAAATATGTAGTCGTTACTTTACTGTCCTCAAAAACGTGAAGAAAACTAAATCGGGCAGGAATTCTGGCCGTTAGGAGGAGGTTATCTTTGCTCACCGTGAAATGTAAAAGGCTTTAGAGAAATGCATAACCCGGGCATAAAATCAGAAATCACAAGGGTGAATTTTTGGGTCCTGGACTGGATTGCAGTCTAGGCACCCCCAAAGTATGGTACATCCTAAACGCGCGAACAGGGTTGAGTAAACCAAGGCATAAGTGGCCCTGGTCACAAGAGCACAGATAAGCAAAACGGAGTCGATGTGGCAGAGCCTCCCGTCTTGATGCTGGGAAGGTTGGGTCCAAATAACTGGACTATCTCCAATGATTTACAAGCATATCAGAGACAATGTGACACGTACTAAATGACTGGGGGTGATCCGAAAATGAAGCAGCAAAGGAGTTCAGCTTCTCGAGCCCGGTTAATGTAACAGTATCGATTAGGATTCTTGCCGGAACAAAACTTGAATAAGTAATCTAGATGATATTTCTGTATAGTGCTGATGTGAATTTAGATTACTACCTGATAATTCCGAAATAATATGGAAAATGATGTATCTCTGCCTTTTAAGTGCCCGTACTGCGGACCCTAAATACAGTTACATCCAAGAATGACAGTAAAATATGCTTTTTTTGGTTGAAAGTTGGTTTTCTCTCTTTGTTTCTGTGGCGGTGTCTGAATTATTTCAGTGATTTTACTCATTGTACTATTTTGAGAGTAGCTGATTATAGAGAAATCATTTCTTTTAAATGATGCGAGCGTCATCGCCATCGTCCTTTGCAAAGTTATTGCGGTATAAAACGAACGCAGTGGTGAGATGTCAATAGATTGCCGTAACTGTCTCCCACGAAGACTCTGGTCCTTCTTTCTCTCCTTTCAATGACAGGGAGAAAGCTTGTTAGCTTTTTGGATACGTTATTCGTTTGTTACCGTGAACACTTTATTTCTTCCTGTTTGGCCAACTCTTGTGCAAGACGTTAATCGTTCAGTAATGTTTAGGAAAAAATGTCTGGACGGTTTGCCAGTTATGTTGAAAAGACAAACTATTCCAGGACATAAACGTTTCTTTCTGATTTTAGTAGGTTTTTGAATCAAATTCGAGAAACGATGTTTTAAAGCATATTATCGACCGTTGCGTCACCAACAAAATTTTTTATCAAATATACTCGTGAACAATTTTCTATCGGGATTTTCAATTCTGCACTGAATAAAATTCCCTTGTTTGGTTTGTTCAGCGTGATTGGTTATTACGCCACTTCTTACGGCAGTTTAAACTTAATCGCAGGCAGAATATTTGCACAGTTTACATTGTCTTCTCGGAGTTCTAATTGCAAACATTTGTTGCTTTTCTTTGTAATTTCACTGAATTGTTCGTGTCTCGATCTGTTGACTGAAGTGGGTAATTTTGAGAGCGAATGCAGTATGACGTAAGTGTGATAAAATGTTTTCTCAGTCCACGTCTGAAATGTGACTGTGATCATCCAGTCTACAGTTGTGCTGTGTGATTTTTCTCTTTGGTCGAAGGGTTTGTACCAAATAGTTATGATGGGGAAAACGGTGCACTGAATTAAGTTAAATCGACCTGTCCTCTTTACCACACGCATTCATCAATTGGGTGATGAACTGTACTGCTGCTTTGTGGCAAAATATTCAAGCCCCATTTTGATTCCTCACCCAAATGAATTCATTTGCATGATAATAAACTGAACTTCTCACGGCCCATCTCCTGACGTGACATTTAAATGCAGTGGACAAATGAGTGAATGAACCCCGCATACCGTTTCTTAACTGGCAATGTCCAAAGACTACCAGAACAATCTGGGTGTGATAGTGAGAGAGCAATTTGGACGTCAAAATATCGTGATATGAAATAAAAGCGTTTAGTTTGATGTACGTTAATTGGACCCATAAATTGCTACACCAGTTCTGCACTGTTCCTTGTTCGAACAAGGACTACGAGAACATGTCATATTCTCGGTCGCTTCAATTTTATATGCGCCTGACCACGAAAATGCTTGTTTAGTGATTAGGTTGCACACAGACACACTTATTTACGATGAAACACTGATTTACTCGTGCACATATAGTGCAACCTGATTTATCCTCGCTTTTGTAAACGTAGTACTGTTTATCTGGGTCAAGCGAAAAATCGATTTTGTAACGCTGACTTTCGAAGTTAGCTAGCATAGCTAGAGTTGAATCAGATGGATCGCGAAATTTTCCAAAATTGGAAGATGTTTTCGTTAGTAGAACTCGTTGATTTTTGTTGACCAGCAGACTAGAAAACTACCATTCCAAGTGTCGTTGGAACATGGGTACTAAGACCACCCAGCCCGATTTTCGCAAAGCATTTAGGATTTCGATTTTTTTGCAGCTGCAGCCGAGTCAATATAACTGTTTCAATTTATCGTCAAACAGGCAAATTATTAAGAATCCGGGAAAAACCTATTGATTATCATACAAAATGAAGAAATAGATGAACATAAAGTTTTGGTGACTTTCTCTTCAGACTATTACAGTCACTGTCATAACTGGGTTAAATAAGCGAAACGAATAAACGATTGTAGTCATTTAATTAAACGGTCAGCCAAATCAATAATCAATAATCAGCAAGGCACCGGGGTTCGCGTGAGCTACTGCGTCATAGCCAGGGGGTCTGGACTGACATCACTCCTGTTAGTGACATCATTGATCTTTTGCCATGGAATTGCCAGCGGTTGGACCATCTTCTTTTGTGAAGAGTTTGGAACGTGGTTGGGGAATGATTCATTCGGCCATCGATAACACCCTAATTCTGACGGCTTTCGATTGACTAGACAAAATTATGTTTATTTCGAATGGTTTTATACCACGTGTTTGCTTTCGTTGACAAATAATTTACGATACACGATATATCACGTTTATGTAGTATTTGTCGCGTTTCCATTTAAGATTGCTGTCTGCTAAATAAACTGTTGTCTCTGTACAGAATGCGGCGATTACTGCAAGCGAATTGGACCGTGAAAAAGAGCAATAAATTTTGTCCATCTCGGGCATCAACTGGTCACATTCTCTTACGGGATAGGCAGAAATGGCGAAGTGAAATCTTAGCAACTTGTTCCCTGGGAAATTCACAATTAAAATCCGATAAAGACGGTTTGGGTGGTTATACAAGATTGAACAAAATATCAACGAGGATAGTGTTGAATGATGTGAGTGAATGTCATTAAAGAATAGTTTACGGGCTGTGGTGCCACTGATTAGGGAGTTAACATGGATAATTGCGACGCAATCCATGGTTGCCGCATGACGGTTTGCTTCCGGAGGTCCTTACCAGTGAAAAGCAGGACAGTAATAGTTTGCTGGTCCGATAAATTTTGTTGGAAGCACTGGAGAGCGAAAACGAAAACAATAAAAGGCTGTATATCGTAAAGGTAACTGCATCCGTGACCGCGAAAAGAAGTGTTTAGGTAAGATGACACATATTGTGGCTCACTGCATTTTGTAGCCTCGAAAGGCATGTTGCTAGGTATATTATTGATGCATTTGGTTCGTTTACTGAACTCTGAAGGTCTCGGTAAGCATAAAGTTCAATTTCGTATCAAACCAGTTCAGCCTATTAGGGTTTCAGTGCAATTTACTACGTTATGGTGTCCTTTGAGGGGTAGTTGAATGCAGCGCGTTGCCCGTCAGGACCGCCACATCTTCATCGTCCAATGTTGGGCATGAAGGACAACTATCTCGTTCTGCAGTTTTATTCCTCCCTGTTTACTTTTTATCTGGTGCAACCGTAAAACTAATTTTCACGAAAGAGGCAACCATCAGTTACAGGATACCACAATCGCAACGCGACCGTAGGTGGGAAAACTGAAATTCCCGAGGTGCATATCAGCACTACCATGTTGTTCACCAGTTGACCGGTGTCAACCGACAAAAGACTCCTACGATAGTGTCTACTAGTTTCGTCCCAACACAGCGTGAATGGCCTGAAAAATATTTCCATCAGGACAGAAGCGACTCAGAGGTGCAATGTCATGTCACCTAGGAGGCAAAGCTCCTAAGTGAGGGAAAAACTCCCAAGCGGGAACTAGAACTCTCCCCTCCTTATCATGGTGTTTAGTTCGGATTATCCTTCTGAAGCAAAATGTTTGGGCAATCTGGTATTGGCAGTGGCTAGACATGAGCGTTTAGCACATGATCCGGTTCTCAACATACATGTGAATGTTTGGCCTTCAACGGGCCTAAAATGATTTGGCTGTAGATTTTTCCCATTCAACTCCTAAGTTTATTGACTAGATCGCAAATGGGTTCATGAATCCTCTCCCCGTATTCAAATTCAAGTGCCACTTCACGGCGCATATGCGCTGAGGCGAGGTGAGAAAGCACTGAACACCGATTCTATCCGTGATTAAGGATAACCCGTTGGCCGTAAGATTGAATGGTGAAGATTTGCAGTGGCATCGATCTTTCGGAGAAAATCGATTGTTTTCGTACATCATTTTATCTAAGACCAGCTTCGACGCTCGATAATTGTTTGATCATTTGCTTGGTTGCGTTTGTTTTATCGAACACAAGATCCACAATTTGGAGCAGTTTCGAGAGTATTTGCGCTCTACTAGCACTTCCAGCTCGGGGTCTTCAATTGTGATCCGCTTTCACTTGCACTGCTATATCGGTGGTATTTCGGCAATACATTTTTCACATCTGATCGTTGGCTCATCTTTTCTGTTCTGTCGACTGAAAGGATTTAGTCAACCGCGGATTCAGAATGTGATAGAAGACAGATCTGGCGGCTGATTAACCGATGTTTTCTGTAGATGTATATGATACTGAACCCTGTATCTAGACAATAGGTATGAGACCACTTAGCCTCCTAACCCTACCAAAGTTGAGGCGATCGCTATAGGTCCATTATGTTTGAGGTACATGCATATAGCATTTAAACCCAAGCATTTGAATAAATCGCTCAAAGTCCACCGTATACAAAATAATGTCAAATCCATTCAATAAAATACTCCTATGTCAGCCTCCCCTAACTCACAAACTAACTACAATATTTATCTTCAAGCTTGCCGAAAACCCATCCAATGCTCCTTTGTCATCTAGAACAATTGTCAGAAACGTTTGTTATAGGCAGTCAAAATACTTTGAATGAGTGAATGCATTTATTAGAATTAAGTTTATTGTGACAAGTATGACGTTTTATCTCAGATGGCCATAATTTAGCCACTTCCCTGCCGCTGTCTGTTAAAATCGTATACAAGGAAAATTTGTCTGTCTGAATCATTTGTTCTCCAGGAAAGCTGCTTTATTACTTGCGTTCAGCCGTGACCGGAAGTATCCAACCCTAACCTATGTGCAAATCCGCCCATGGACGCTACCGTTCAAAAATTTCAACTTGCTCCCACCTTTCAACCAGGTGGATCCCCGGATGAGTAACAAACCAGTTTTTCTGCACTGGTCTTGTCTTATCACTATTATGTGTTACCATCACCTCAAGTCAAGCAAAGGCTTTAAGCAATGCGAAGGGCTAATATTCAGCTATTACATAGCAAATAAACACATTCTCAACGTGATCAAATTACCTGTACACTGATGGCCTGGAAACATGAGATGTGTATGCATTTTCATTCCAGGGCTTCTTTAAGTGGAAATGTTGCAGTTCTTGGGTTTTTCAAGAATCAAGCCGAGTACGGAAGAGTAGAACATTTGTTTGCTCGATTGCATGCTTGAAAAAGCTTATGACGGGAATGAGTGACAGGGGAGGAAGAGCACCCTGCTAGTTGTTCGCGTATAGGCTGCGAGGGGTCAGTAGAAATACTTGTGGAGATCTTCTGGCAAGCTTTGGTATTTTGGGCTACGACGAGTTCAATGAATAGACGTCTAGATGAACCACTACACCAAGATGGGAGACTAAGGGATGTAGAAATTATTCTTATATCCGTTGATAGGAGATCAGAGAAAAATGACGGGAGATGAGTAGAGCCCATCAGGTAAAACAGACGAAAAAAACAGTCTCATAAGGTATATGGTGGTATCTAAGACGCAAAACATAAAAAGGAGATAACAAAAATGTGTTACACATGAGGTGACCATGTAAGTATTCCTTCCATTACCATGCCAATGTACTTCGCTGGATCCTAGTCAGTCGGCTTTTCTCGCTGACGGTTACCGGAGTGCAGAAGTCGTTAAAAGCGGAACTTTTCGAAAGTTCCATAAGAGAAAGTTCGATGTTCGCATATTTTCGGGGATTAATAGACAGATTAGTTTTCTTGGACTATTCCGAAGTATCTGTTTCACTATTTTGGTAATCCGAGCATGCAGCATTACAGAAAAACCTCAGAACACGAAATACATCGCTTGCGTACTTGATGAGGAACAAATGGGTTATGGTTGAGATGGAAGATGCATAGGCAAAGAAAAAATGGAGACATTGTAGCACCTTGGGGAGTTCCAAGGGTAGAGATGAAAAGAGATTAGATGGTACCAATTTAACGGGTATACCGTAGTCGGCTGCGGAAATAATCGTTTAGGAAGAAAAGTTCTGCGTCTAACTGGAACAGAATTAGGCTGTCTTGTGCCAGCCGATGCAGTTAAAAGTAACACTGTAGTGGAGAAAGCAAATCCTTATACATGTGCTCTTTTTGTCCAAAGCCAGAAAAGTGAAGTGCTTTAGGGCGACTAGAGCGTCAAGTATGGACCTGGAAGATCGGTACGGAAATTGGTGCTGGACAGAAGTATTTAGGGATTTTAAATGTGGGAGGACAAATTTCTCTAGCAATTTCAAGGCTACTGAACTGCAGACAGTGGAAAAGAATTAGGAGGAACCATTGTTACGGACGGGTTTATGACAGCTTTTAACCGTCATGCAGGAATTTCGTCATCACACCAGAATTTCAAAACAATTCAGAAAGCATAAAGCATGGAGTGGCTGGGCACTTCTTGAGGATTTTGGGACCGGAATCGCTCGGCCTACAGCATTTCCTAGAGTTAAGGAAAGGTTCTTTATAAATAGCTGAGACAAGAAAAGAAAATGAAGGCACTTGTGAAGAGGAAACCTCGGTGACAGGAAAAGTGAAGGACAGGCGTTGAATGATATGACTGAGATCTACAACATCCTCAATAACACTTCCGTGCAGGTAAACTTCCGCATAAACCGTTGAGTAACCCCTAGATTACTTCAGGGTTTTCGTATCCCGCCAACTTACGCATACACAGATCTGGACAGCTCTCCTTTGACTAGTTTTGTTAGCTGCTTGACTGACGTATGACGCTTCCTTTGAGCCTAGGGCAGAAGTGAATGGAGCTCATGGAAAAAGTTTTGACGGGACAGAAGGCGTTGAAGAAAAAGTTAAGATAGCTTGTAAGTTGATCCCAAGCCACAAAAGCTTTGGTATCTAGGAGTATAAGAAAGTCTGTCTGGCTTACCATCTCATTCACCAGTGCCGATGGTTTGCGAACAAATCTGTCTGTTGCGAATTTTGTAAACGCGGCACTGCAAGAAATGCCATCGATTAGTGTGGCTATAAATCTTAAGGTGAACCTCGAATATTGCGTGATCGGATATACCGTTAGCGAATCGATATGAAAAAGAAAAGTACATCCTCGTTAATTCTAAGGAAAATATCAAGGAAGACGTTCATCAAAGTGGGAAATTTGATTGTGCTTGCTAGACCAAAAAGAATGAAAGAACTGGCATCAAAGTGATTAAAATCACTAGCAACTATAGACGAAGAAGTGTTTGTGTAGTTTTTCAAGAGTGGTAGAACAACACTGAGAAATTCTTGGTAGCTGTCATTGGGGCATTGAGGTGGAATGTAAATATTGACAAGCAAAATGACCGAAAGTTACTCAGACGTTTAGATTTGCATTCAGTGATAGAAAAACCAAGGTGAACATCCGAGTGTTTAATAATAGACTTGAGGCGTAGGTTCAAGTGTTTGCTGACAGTCGTATTGGCAACACCACTCCGCTTCCGTTGAAAAACAGGACGATCAACACGATGCCCAGAGAAACCGCTGAGTTGTCCCCGTGAAGCCGCGTTTTTTCAATAAAATAACCTTCAAGTGAGAATATTCATAGGTCCAAATGGGGCCAGACAACACCAAAAGACTGTCCAGTGGGGCAATTCAACTGTTGCTGGTCAGCACGGAAATACACACAGTATTGTTGGGTCTTTTATCAAACGCAACAGAGCAACTAGCACTGTTTTCTAGGGTTACCTTGGGGTTTCTCGAATATTCTTGCCCATTTATTCCGTAGATTTTTATCAAAATTGTACACGTTTGGGGGGAATATTTCCTTTGAAGCATTTCAGTATTTTGTTGGAACATGTTATCGTGCAATGCATTACTTTACTGAGAAAATATGGGTTTTAAATTAAGACTTTGGAATTAAAAAGCAAAACAGAAAATGTGTGGACTTTTGTGTGGGAAATTGCGGAGATGCTGAGACAACACATTGAAAGGCCTCGTCAAATTGCATGGAATTCCTCAAAGATCAAAAATAAATAGAAAAGCGTTGATGCATCACTCCCAACGATCGATCTTTGCTCAGCACTAACACCAAACACAATTTTTGGTGGCATTCTGTCGGCAAGTAAAAGGGAACGCGTCCCCATGATTGACTTTCTTGGTTATCACATCCAAAAGTTAAAGCGAAAGAAGACTGCATCGTCAGATACTGACGTTGAACGTCGCCGTTTAAACCGGAGAACTTCAACTAAGCACTTGATAAATCTAACGTCACTTTCTAGTGGGCCACCATTACGAGGAGGATAGTTTGTCTAAGTCAACATTCTTTCCTCGATGAACCTTGAGACTTCCACACATGCCACGGTCGACTGCTTCACGCAAACATACAAACGGATAGAGTTAGATTGAAATTTTTCAAACTGACAGAATGGGATCTCAAGACCGCGGTTCATTCACATGGAAAGAGTGTGTTGTTTTGTCCAATTACGTATTCAGTGGATAGAGGAAAAATATGGCCAGCTGGATAATGAGAGTCGACCAATTTTCTCTTGTAAATAGTAACTTTTTAGGAAATACACGACTGAAGCAACTCCGATCTTCAAAACGCTACACATACATGGCTGGCTGAAGCAAAGATTCTTAAGGAAGCTTGAACTACCAGTTGGAAACTACTTCAAGAGGAATTAGTAATTAGCAAGTAAAACGAAACTCGGATTAATCGATGGCGGATATGAAATTATGGGAAGTCCTTGACTGAGCTGGAACAGGAAAAAACATTTTGGTCGTCTAGTTTCTGCGATAGGATATCATACATTCGTCAGTTGAAGATGAGTGTGCGTCCGTTTTTCCCGTGAATTGTTCATCCAAATCGCGTTAAACCTGGAGTATGGATAAGATTGTTTGAACAAAACCTAGTAAAGAAAATATCCACTGGCTAAAGGAATTTTGAAACGTTGAAATGTTTAAGGATCATTTCCTATTGAAGAGGCCGTATTGGCTTGTGCATTATGTGATGATCAAAACGAGGAAAAAGAGAAAAAAATTCCACCAAACTGCCAATAACATCCGGATTGGTGACAATAATAATAACAATTGTTCCGTTGCTAGTCTTTCGAATTCTTCAGCTGCTTCATAATAGCGTCTTGGAAACCGTCTGTACGAATGAAATGTTCATCTGAACTGGAGATGTTACGGTTGATTTTGAGCTTGCGGAGCAAATTTATTGTGGAAAAAAGACGAAGTAATTGCGCACGAGTTTAGTGTGCACATATTCCTACACTTTTGTTTTACGGATTCTGAAGAACCGTTTCAGAATGATACACCTATTGGCTGGGGTAGATGAGCCAGGAAGCGTAAAGTTGAAAAGCTATCCAATATAATTTCTGAGTTTGTCCCAACTGATTGCACTATTAAACAGTTCTAAATACGCGTGAATTCCTACAACTTGGCTTAGTCACTTGGGTGACCTCGTAGAATAGAAAGGCATGCATTATACCGTTTAATTTAGTGATTCGCCCTAAGGTGTGTTTTGAGCAAATAATTGCATTTTTGTGCTTCATATGCTTTTATCCTCGTATATTCATGAGCGTATCTTTTTGTGATTACAAGATCTCAGCTAGAACAGAAGCAAACAATAACTAAAACTGCGTGTATTGAATCGGTCTAATATGAGTCATTCGGCAATCCCCTTGGAAGCACCCTTTGCAGTTCTATTTGGATTTCATTGTTGGCCTGTTTTACCAAATGCAGAGTTTCAGCTGACATACTGGCAGATGTCATGAGCCAGTCAGTTAAAATTCATCTCTCGCTTAGCTTCTCTTGTCCGCTGAATTCCGCTAAGGTGATAAGCAAAAAAGGATGTGGTTGATAGCAGTTCACTATTCCTGGACAGTCCATTGGGCCTAATCCTTTAAAAAGTCACATAACTCCACATTACACAGTGTTTTACGGTTAAGACCCCCTGTTATTACCGTGGGCCCCATATGCTTTGGGGTAGTGTCAGTTCACATCATCACTCCATGAGTTGTGTATTAACAAAAGTAAATTTTTGTATTCGACAGCGATTCTCGACTAATGATTCTAATTTTCAAGCAAAATACGGTCAAATTTATTTCGGAAAACAAAGTTTGTAACAAGCGTGATGTGAGGCATGAAATAGCGAAAATCAAACGTCTTGCAGAGCTTTTCATTTCTCCACTAACAACGGGTATGATGAAAGGCAAGTTTTCGAGATATCAGTTAGTTATTCCTTACAGCATCTTAAATGCAACCTGAGTCAAAAATGCAATCGGAAGTTGAGGAAGGCCATATCCAAAAAGTGTCACTTTTCTTTGGTGCGAAATACCTGATGAAAATATTGCAAAGAATTTATCGATCATGTTTCATTTGTGCTTTCACTCGTCCGTAAAGTGAACTATTAAGAATAGACGGATCAACGAGATAAACAGAGTGGGGCCACCGCTGAAATCAACCCAGGGATATATCCGGACATAATAATTTCCCCTGTTCGTATGATTCGGTGGTTTAATATTAACTGCGGGGCTCAAAGTGGTCACGTCTAATGTGCAACACATTGAAAAAATGTTCAAACCTGTTGGTCAGACTATTTTTCGTTGAAGTCCAAATATAACTTATGCACGCGTCTTCAAAGTTTCTTAGGAAAACTTAAATAGCTTTACAGTGAGTGTATCCATTTGGGCATCCTCGAGTAAAGATGCTGTTTTCAAGGATACGTGCAAAATTTAGATCAGTAGATCAGTGCACACATTATTCAGGTACTGCCATCACTGGAGACTTCTTGTAGGCTCAAAAGCAGGGTCGCAATCGTGTACATCGCTAGGAACTAAATTAGTCGGTAAGGAACGTATAGCTGTCAGTTAGTAAAGAAATAGGACAATTTATTACTGCCACCTGGTTATCCAACTCCGTATCCTCTTCATTCAAGCCCACTACAGTGTGTACAATTGCACTGGAGTGCCACCAGCGAAGTGTAAACTATCATATATGCTGCAAATGGCTTTAAGAGTATCGCTTTACCTTTTTTAAATACTTTCGTGTAAATGATTGATTTTGAAATATGTTCAACAGAACACATTGGGCTTCGACTAAAGACTTGCATTCTAGCTTTTGTCGTTCTATTCCCTCGCGTTATACTCAGTCTGTGGGAAGTTTTCCGTGCCTAAACAGTGCTTTCTGGTTTAATTTGTATGAGTTAAATTGCAATTATTTGGCAGGATATAGTGCTCACTGATTGTCAAAATGCAACTGACTGGTAGTTCATAATGCACAGTTAATACAGCTGCGCAGCTGCTTCACTGTAGTCTCGAGTGATCATCTCCAAACACGCTCGTTCCTTCACGACTGATAAGCTATCTAACGGATTGATTTGCCCACTCTTTATTCAGAAATGTACATATTTACAAGTTTCTGAAGTCAGTGTAAATAAAACTAACTAACCAGGGAACTTAATCGTGTGACAAGCAATGTATCTTTAACTTCCTATTTCAACTACGTGAACGATCAGCTGAGGCAAGGATTTGTTGGCATTGAAAAAGCAAACAAAAAACCACGGTTGTGCAGCTCGTGATTTGCAGTTTTGGAATAAATCAACTCACCTTTATTAAGCATCACCTTTTTAAAGATTCAAATGAGATTCTAGTGAGAAACTAAGAAACGAGCGCAAAGGTGAAGGGATAGTCGGTTAGGATAATACCGGCACCTAGGGCCGATGAGGAGCAATAACCGTGTAACAGGTTGTGCGCTTCCGGGGAAATTTTGTTCATCCATCTGCATGGAAAGCATGCTACTGAGATCAAAAATTGTAATATTCTATTTTAACAAGAAAATTTAAAATCAGAAACGAAATGCTTAGAATTTTTATTATTGTAGATAGCTATAGACTAAGCTGTTTGGTTATCGGATTGTATAGTTGGATCTTCAAAGTGACAGGTGAATTAATAGGAATAACTTACATATTCGATAATTAGCTGGAGCAGAACAAAGAAAAAACAGGACTAGAAGAAAGCCAAACTTTTTCTGATAATAGGACAATATTTTGTTTTATTAGTTTGAAGTAAAATGTGTAAAATTATCAAGAATTGTGGCTCACTACAGAACTACAAACATATAGCCAAGGCTGAAACAGAATAGTAGTGAAATATGTACACCGTATATCAGGAGAATTTAGCCCAGTTTTATCATTGGATAAAACTGGGAAAATCAAATTATGCCATTTGCTCGAGCAGCAATTAATCCTTTCAAAAAACCAATGGGCTTTACGTGCATTTGCATTTTCTTGTCAGCGAGTTGTGACTAAGCGCTAGAACAATGAACCTCTTGTTTTCCTCCTAGTCATGATATCACTGTGTCTAGGGTCTAATATTCAGTTTCCTCCACTTTTCTGGCAAGCTTCATGCAGGTCAAAATGCCAGTCCACGAGGGAAAACAAAACAGGTTTTTCACTGAGGAGTTTTGCGGGGAAAATATTACAGTCGTCATAGTTGTGAATATTCAGTGATACTGTCCTCAGGTTCTCTCGGTTTGCAAGTCTCCCTTGGCTGAAATCCAGCCGCCACTTACTTAGTTTACTTTGTCTGCCTTACCCTAAGACGTGCTGGCATATAAAGTGAGCGAATAAGACTTAAGAATAACAAGGATCAGAAACAATTCACTGAAGCCACCAAATTAGTTTTTGTTTTAAAGCGGTCAAAGATTTTGGGAAGGTAGTCTTGAAATGAGTCGTTAATATTCCGTTCAACTTGCCTGCTTGTTCAAAATGAGGACACAAAGAATGTAATGGTTTATGGGATTAAGGCAAAAAATGACGGCGTACGTCATGGTAACTAGTAAAACTAATAAATGTTTGCTTACAAATTCCTACTAAGTTTAACTCTGCGTGGCAGTATGGAACAGGACATAAGGACTGATGCTAAGGAAGACGATGGTTGTTAGTGTCCACTTCTCGGATGCCTAGTACGCAAGTAAATATTCCGTCGCACCCCAAACTATTTTTTTAACCAAGTATTTACCTTTCATCAACAGCTTCTGCAAAATGAGTATTGGAATTTTCATTTCGGTTCGAGAGCTTTCAGTAATTCGGTTTTTACTTGACTTTTTGCTCCCATATCACCTGAAAAGTTCTAAAAATAGGTTCACAGAAATGAATTTGTTCTAGACTTGCTAATGAAGTGAAGTGAGAAAATTGCCGACATGTGGCGGAAACAAATTTGCACCAACTGACAAGCTTTGGGTTCCGTTCGACTTACCACAAACAACACCGTTACAATTTGTTTTAACACCTCGTAAGCCTAGTGCAACAGATGTTAACACGGAATCATGAAAATGTAGTGTCCCTGAGTAAAACCGGAAAACCTAAAAATGTCACGTACAACAAATAGGTTAATCAAAATATGTCCCCACCGTTGTCTTAAAATATTTGTAAACAGGTGTTCATCACTTAAATAATGGAGAAATCGATTTCTAGAAACGGTTGAAACGATTTCTATTACGAAAAAACAGGCAAACGTTGTTTTTCGCTTGCACTGATCAAGTGAGAGTAAAGTAGCAGTGAAATCAAAAGGGGACCGGTTCATCTGATTTTGTTCTCTGGAATACTTTTAACAGACAGATAATATCTTACCCAATAGGCGGCTCTGCGTTGGAAAATAGAAAGTTTGAGGATTCTTTTTTGTGAACTGTTCGTTTAGGACTGCGAATAATCACTTTTGCGCCTTAGTCTCCAGAAAGGCATCTACATGAAATATGTGTATTTGTTTTTCGGAGTTACTGTCTGACCAAGGAAGTTACCTTTGAACAACAACAAATAACTAGGAAATGCTTAACTGCTGACTGAACAGTTTTAAGTTCTTCCGAATCAAATCATCTGAACTGGAACAAATTACCTAAAATTTAATCCTCTTTTCTTTGACTGGCCAGTAATATTGCTTGAAAGAGAACCGCCTCCTGAGGCTTTAGTAAAACAGCCAAAACACAATTCCCTGGCACTCCTATCGTCAAGTGGAAATAGTGATATCTGGAAATAAGTGTTTCATACCGTTCCCCTCAACGTTGAAGCAGGGAACAGGGAAAACAGTGAACTGAATTTTAACTTGGAAGTCATTCTTTCAAATGAGAGAAAAACAATGAAAAGCAAAGCATTTGGAACGACTGCATCAATGGGTGTAGTCATTGCGCAGCACACGCAAGTGCTCATAGTCCACACACACGCATATATATACACATATTTTATATGTATATATATATAAAGTAAACACATTAGTAAAAACAAAAGCACAAGTGATAGATAGATAGGGCATGTGCAGAATGACTGCCGAAACAAGCCAGTAAACAAATGGTTATCGATCAGACGCACATCCAAGCTACGCAGCTGAACGTGCAACAGAAAATGCTCATCTATGTGCACGGCCACAAACAGGTCAAAAATTAGAGCAGGCTGAGACCAGCACAAAATTCTACAGAATTCTAATCCAAATTAAACTTGCAGTTTGCGCTTATCGATTGGCCACACAAAATGTTATACGAAGCTCTCCTCATTAGTTTTATTGAGTGGTCTATTGAATATCTGTCTTCAGAACAAAATGATGTTGTGACGTGAGAGCAGACTTAAATCTGATTTATCAATAACAACATGAATGTCGTGTATTATAGTGAGCTCAAATAAAAAGCATCGAAAAATATTTCATTTGCTTCTGTTTCTCGGCAACTTAGATTAACAAATGTTTAGTTGAAACAATTCCATGAATTTTGTGCATCGAACGGACATGGAAAACTAGAGTCCGAAAGAAAAGGCAAAATGTTAGCAGACAAAAATTCTCACAGTGTAAGGTAAATGTAAGCATAGCTAGTTTGAGAATCAATGCGAATGTGATGTTTTGACACAATTAGAGACAAAAACAAGTGACTAAAGAGGCGAATTCTTACAAAAGCCACCAAAATCTTTGTATATGTGACAAATGCATATTCCTATTTGAAAGATTGACATCTGGAAAGATTCAGACAATTAACGGATTCGGTAATTACGGTACACATCACAACAAACGCTGTCATAATCAAGGCAAACTGGTTTCCAGCTATTTGATGTCGGTAGTAATCATAGTAACAGTGATAGGGGGAGAAATAGGGCTACACGAATAATACTGTTTTCGCGTTTTCTAAGTGTTCCGGTATTTTGGTATATAATGCCGAAGATATTCCCTAATGAACCACCACCAAATTCCACAGCTGAATTACCTGATAGCGAAACCCCCAAAAAAGGAATGGGACAAAAGATTGTGAACAAACTTACTTTAGGTGATCATTGATTATGCTACCACAGCATATTAGGAAAAGTTTAATGGGTGGGAGTAACCAGTTACTTTGGGTTTGAAATAAAATGACGATGTTCCGCACACAACCCAAAATAGACAACTGTCTGATTTGGGATTCACTTTGCAATGGTGGGCCAGGGTAGCTAAGAGCACCCGTAAGTGTTTTGAAACACACAGCTGAGGATTGTGAAGATAGATTACGAGAGCTTTTGTTGTGCTCGAGACATGACACTGCTAACTGAGACTGCGGATTCCGGATCTTATGCAAAGCGCAAAAGAATGAGCCGCATACACCCTGTGGTTCAACTCTGCTAGGTGCAAAACCACTGCTCTTTTGAGCGGTATAATTGTTTCATATATTTTTGAATAATCCGTTTCGTTTAGCTTCGCCCTAATAGATGTAAAAGACAAGAGTAGGAATCATCGAAGCCGAGCTTGATCACTGACTTGTGAATCCTCCGAGGTGTGAAAGTCTTGTTGTAGGACATCTGTTGTAAGCTTATCGATACGTTTGCTGGCATCAGAACAAGGCACATTCCTTCATCCTGACTTGCCTTAAAAAAGACAACCAGTTGAGGATATTGCCTGAGCTATTCTTGTTTCTATAGGTTTTATTCGCTTAACTAAACTGGGAGAAAAATTGTGATCTCTCGTTAAATAGCATGCACATTTTCAACATTTTTGGTCCAGTTTGTCGAAACAAAAATAGTGCAGAATAACGTATGTCTGACCACTATTTAAGTCTGGAAAACTTTGCAGAAAAAGCTGTTTTGAAACATTTGTAATGTTAGTTGATTTTCGCCGTGAAGTTCCATTTTTGGGAAAAAGGGAGAAAGCGCTTGGTCCGGAAGAACAGCAGATCAGAAGTGCACCCCAGTACTCGGTCTTTATATAAAGAAAAATAACTCAATCCTATGTAACAAACTATACATATATATATATACAAAACAACGGGGGGGATTATTTTCCACAAATAAACGCTAATTCAAACTAATGTGAGATTATTTTATGTCCTATCCAATAGGCCCGTTAAATAGAGATTCTATATTAGAGCACGGTAAAGATAATCGATTATTTTGTTCGGGAATCAAATTCTGCTCGACTGGTCAACCAACTGACTGATATAAACAGGTTTTGGGTCAACTTTGGAAATGTTCCAAGCGTCATTAAGTGAATGGTACAGAGTATTAAATAGCTTAGACCAAGAAATGTCCGTTTAATGTCCTTCCACTCAGACACCGGGGGTCGATCTCCAAAATCAAGTATTAGGCTAGCTCACAGCTTGTGGTTTGGTCTATGGAATATCTATTGTCTTAGACGTAGTCACGGGTGACAGTTCTTCTTTTTAATTCACCTCTGCATTAGTACTCTTTTCTGGACAAATATAACCATGGCAACCAGCTTCGTGCATTTCATCTCCGATTACGACAAACATGTACAGGCACGAATTGAACAAATCAGGCTGATGCTGATGGTCTCTATTATTCCTTACCTATTGACCAATTTTTATTGTCAGTAAGAGAACTAAAATTTGATGAAAAGTTAGTGTTTTGTATTGCTTATCAGCGTAGGTGAAAAACTGTGGACATCCTCGCAGAAGTGAGGCTGTCACGTATTCAGCTGGTAGTACAGTGGAAAATAATGAATCCTAGTTTGAAATATATTTTACTATTCGTTCTTTTTTAACTATAATCCATTGTGAAAAGCAGTCATAAGTTGTTCAAAATAATTGCAAGTCAGTAACTAAGGGAAAAAATTCAGTCGCTCAATTAGATTTGCAACACGCAGTCAGCATCATCCTACTTTCGGTTAGGGTGTATAGAAGTTTTGAAGCAGACATAACTTGGGCATGGCAGAAGGGCAGATGTGTCCATGCAGCGTTACACCTGTCAGAATCCTATTTCGTGATTCCGCGAAGCTGTTAGCAAATTACTGCCACAGGAACAAGGAGAACATCAATGATTTTATAACTGCCCTATGTTGATGACATGTGCACTGTGGTGCAATACCTATTTTTATCCCGACTTGTGTCCCTTTTCGTGCATTTATGGCTACATTTCATTTCGGAGAGATTTCAGCGCTCAGGGTTGGGGGTGAAATGGAGTGGATAAGGAAAAAATTAAACTTGACGAATCAGATTCCATGGCTATCAACAAGGACACAAATCTAATTTCCATGAATATTTCATTGTCATGTTTTATTGTGCTCACATTCGTACTAACTGGTTATTCATGGTATATGATTGATTAGTTAGAGAAAAAACAGTTAGCCAAATGGAATAAAGAACGCATATGGGATCCGGCTGATCATGGCATAGAAAAAACGGACCTGTTTGTGTCATTTTGTCTTTCACATGATTCGGGACGATTATGTGGTTAAGGCTGTTTCGTTTGTTTTTCCAACTCTGGTCAACCATTACTTTTTTAACTAGAACATATCAGAATTGAATGAACAGATACAGAGCATATCCTGCTTTGGAATAATCGTGGAGCACAAATCAATGAGAAATGAAGCAGAACTAATGTGAAATATTTTGCGGAAGGTTGGTTTAGAACTTTCCCTTTTCCAAAATGAGCAAAACAATTGTTTTCACCCTGGTTTCGGCTTGTAAGTAGGACACGGCTAGTTTTATTTTGTAATTTTACAGTCAAAACTAATAAAGCGCGACGTCAGGCTGGTAATTCACGTTCCGTTTTTCTGCCTAAGTCCAACGAAAATTGCTGGAGTCCAGTTCATTTTGGACTGTTCCGGACTGGCTCAAAAATAAACTTGCAAATGTCAAATCCTTCATCACGGTTGTTGCTCCTAAAGTCGTATTAAAAAACGGTTTTTTTATCACAAATGCCTAAAGCTCATTTATTGTGATTTGGTTGGGTAGAAACTTCTAGGGCATTTTTATCCAAGAAATCTGTTCTTTTCTCAATTTCAGACATTTTTTATTTGATCAAGTTTAAACGAAGCCATTTGGCAAGGAGTTTCCGAATCCGACCTGAAGTTTTTAGGTGAAAACACTTCACATTGATTTTTGTATTGCTTGATTAAACTGACATAAGTTTGCTCTCAGTCACTTAGTGGCGACAAGTGTCTGTGATGAACGTAGAACTTTCTGATGGCGCGTTGGTCGTCAGAATTTTCATGAATCTCTGCTTCCATTTCCAGACAGCTCGATGGGCTTCGTTAGCTATCAGATAAGCACTTGCTTCCTATGTTTAACACGCAGATGTAGTCCGCTCAGTGAATGCATACGGAGGAGAAGGAAACATAGAATGGACTAAAGCTAAAGAGTTCTTTTAATCGGATTTTGTCAGTCAGCTAGACTTTCTGGTGCAGCTTCCAGGATTCAATTAATCAGACAGTTATGGATGATTTCTTGGAAGATCACTGTAGAAGTGCAATAGTTTTTGACTGTCACATGAACTGTGTTCAATATCGATGACAAAAACGGTCGCATAGAACTACCGATTAAACTTGGTATGGCTGTCATTTTATTGTGCCAAATGGTTCTAAAAGTCAGTCAGATCAGATAAAGAAGGCAAAAGCCTAATATTACCATCTGTTCAAGATAATTCCCTTCCGGATATTACCAAAGTGTATTTACAATTATTTGTTTTTGTTTGCTTCAAAGAGTTTGTATTTTCTTTTTTAAAAACAACACATCGTTATCTTTGAAGCAAATTAAACTCTCAGACGGTGAGAGTAAATTCTGGCCGTTGGGCGGTAACGAAAACTGTTGTCTGAGTCGGGTGAAACCAATTCATTTTTGTCATTATTTTGTCACATAGGAGAAACGAATCCGCTTTTATCTTGCGTGAGATGGAGATTGAATTTTGGAAAATCTAAATTTTGCACTATGTATTGCGCACTTTATTTTATCAGCAATACACTTGTTTGTCCGAACAACTGGATTTAACGATTATTTAGTCGGAATAAAAAATCTAGATTATACCAAATAATTGGTTAGTACGGTTGATATTTACTGCAATTGGACCAAAAATAGGAAACATCTTTACATGAACACGCTCGCTAGAACAGACCTTGGGTCCAAGACTTTATTGCTTGTTTTTCTCTGGGTTTGATTTATTTTCGGCTTTTATTAATGAAAACCTGGATAGCGATTGAACTAAGTCATGATGTTGGCGTACAGTGCTGGTCTGCCTTGGGGTTGATCAGGCAGTTTTGCCAATCGGTTTGTAAAATACAGCATGTGATTCCCGTGTGTTACATTTTGCTCTCTCTCTCTCTCTCTCTCTCGCTCGCACGCTCGCACGGAAGAGGCAGGGAATGAGAATAATTGCACCGCAATATTTCACCTTTGCTTCCTGCTTAAGTGATCCGCATAAATGACAAACAATTCTTCAAACTGTGCCTAATAAATAAGTTGCGTCTTTAAATGGAGGCAAAACTATGCATGTAAAAATGATGAACGTCGTTTACATCAACAAAGATCTTAAACGGAAGGGTTTGTCATCGCCTCTGGCGACTCTCATTTCGGCTTTTTCCCTCTAAACTGTGTAACTACGTTTTTAGCAGGATGGACATTTCCATCGATGAATGTTCACCAAAGATATCACCCTACAGTTCACAATGCTTAACAAAATCTGAGCTTTAGGAAAGGCAAAACAATCATGCGTCAGATTAACTCAAAAAAGCTGTTGTGAACCTCTAATTTATAATTCTACCTTCTTAACCGACAGTTATAAAAAATACCAGACATTGTTTGTATTGTATTTATTCAGTCTTTCGCTTCTGGATACACGAAGTCAACTAATTCCTGTGAGTTAGATCCCAGGGAAAGAAAGTCTCAATTGCGGCGGGGTGTAAGGAATACTTCCGTATAAAAAAGGTGGAGCCATGTACTGGATTAGTCAGAGTAGACGTGTTTCATGATCCGGTGATTTGCCCTAGTCCAAAACTGCTTGTTTACGTAAACAGTTCCTTCATTAGTGCACTAGTCTTCCCTGGATTATCGTACTAGCATCAATACTACAAATGATACAAATAATTTTATGACGTAAAGAGGAAAATAAAGCCGGCCGTACTCGACAGAAATAAAATCAAGCCACATTGCAGGGAAGATTAATCATGTGTGTATTCCACTCACATTACTTTAAAGACAGATCCATTATATGGGTCGTGTTTTCCGGTTTATGTGGCAAATTTGCTTCTTCATTCACTCCATTAAAATCCGTTCTGACTTTCTTCTACTTGTTGGTACAGTCAGCAGCATTTGTCTTATCCAACTGAGTGCTACTGGCCTGAAGATACTTTGTTATTTCCCAGGTTCACTGATGTTCCCATCAATAATCCCCCTCCCCCCCCAAAAAAAACAGACTTGATGATGATATCACTATTACTACATTCGTATCACGGCTATCAGAATGGCTGAAGGTCGTTGCACCAAAACAGTGCAGTTTTTAATTCAGTCTTTGAAGCCGCGCTTACCTGAACGTTCCGGTCGACCGGGACGCATAAATCGGAAGTGTGTACCACCGGCGTATTTGACTAGATTTACGTATACTCAAAAATAACGCCCATAAAAAGAATGAAAGATATCCGAAAGTAAATGCAATTTTCCATCCTTTCATTGCTACTGAGCTTGTTTTTCGCCTGGGACCAAGTTTAGGTATGCTGTCACGATGCAACGATAGCCAGCTGTTTTCGACCACTAAATTGGGACTGACGTGGCAGATAAAAACCACTGGTGTAACCAAAAACATTGGTTATTTGCCTTTGCTTGCCAATTTTTACAACTGATTTTAAATCGAAAACGTCAAAGGTTGAAAAACAAATTCAAAATGAGTGTTTATTGCAAATTTCCATGACTCTAGTGCCCTACAATTTTGATCTACACTTCCCGGTAGCAAAATGCACGAACATTCGTCCATAAGAATCAGTTCTGTCTACTTTTATTCCACTAAAATTCCCTGGAGCGTATAACATTTTGGGAAAATGTGACCATCAGATCTGTGTGTGAGTTTCAGAAAACACCTGAAACAAAACTGTCATCATGGAAAAACAATTTTATTCATCCGCTGATTATTGGCCCACGAAATCCAGTAAAACAAGACAAGGCACGTTGTTTTTACACTGCTCATTTCATTCAGCAAACGGTAACTTCTAAAAGCGACCTCCATCCTATTGTCATCGACAAAATGACCTACCCGTGAACTTCTTTCAAGATTGAAACAGTCGACCTTGATCTACATCGCACTCAGCTAGTTGCCGAGTGTTGGTTTGCATTATCAATATAGATTCGAAACTGCTGAGCGCGACAAGTGGCTGTCACTCTAATAGCCGTATATAGCTTTAGACACCATGTTCATTTTAAAATCTGACACCGCGAATTTAAGCTTTATCAATCTCCAGATCTTTTTTTATTGCAAGTGAGTTAAACGTCATTGTGTAAGCCCGATCTTTGATCAATGCGATTTACAGAAATTTCTTAACCGCACAATCTGGGATTGTTCAATTTATGCTGGAATGTTTTGTGATTGGTATATATTGCGTAGCTTGACAAAACGCAATGTGATCGCCAAAACCGACCTAGTTAAACGACAAACTGCAGGTCGTTTCGCATTTTAATTTGCCGTGCATAACTGAGGGGTTTCCCAACCGGGCTTGTCAAGCCACGTGAGTGAGATTGCGATTCATCAAAGTAATCCCAAGAACCGATTTACTCAAAATGGGAGCTTCGCTATCTTGGTGTGGCATTTGTTCAGTGCATCAAGGATTTCAAGTAATACACAGCGTTTTGTTCACACTTTCGGCAACAATGAGTGCTAGTTTGTTCGATACCACACGAGCTTGTCGCAAGAATTACGTAGCCAGTCACAAGTACAACCTAGTGCATTAAGGTTCTTGAAACTAGTGTCTACTGGATGTACTCACGTATAATGGTTAGTGATTAATTGGACCATTTTGGGGAACAGTTTTCATTACACAAATCACACGGACCAAGAAGGTACGGTGCCTAGGACCGGTCACAGTGGCCTTGTAAAATTAGCACCAAAAAGCAAAACGTTAGCTCCAAACGTTAACTTCAAACTTTGAATGGCAGGTGAAATAATGTATATTTACAAATTGCAGCTGATGATCGTATGAAATTATCTGTTCCCAGTTAAACCTGGTCAAGGTTTTGCTAAAGCGATGAATGTGAAAAATTGCAAGATAGGTGAACAGCAATCCGCCAGCACCATCGCCAAGGAACGGCAACATGGACAACAATACCAACAATAAACTTCAAGTTCACAAAGTTGCATCAAAGTTGGTCGCGTAAGAAGTTAACTACACAAACCCCATCGAGGACGACATTTTCCAGTTCCATTCACGATAGCATAGATAGCAATTCGAGCGAGTTTATGTGGCTAACCATGAGCAAGTCTTGTCCATGGTCTTAAGTTATTGGTCATCTAGTTCGTTCCTGTCGACTAAATGGAATTTCCCAAATTTCAGCAAATGTCCTAATCTGTTGCCTAACGGAATAAAGCATTTATGTAGAGGAAATACACTGCAAATCAAACGATCAAAGTAAAAGCAATCAAACATTTTTGTACTTTTCTCAATCCATCATATGCTGTATTGTAACTTTACTTGTCCGTTTATGCAAAAACTCAACTACTTTCAGGCAACAAGCAGGTGTTTGATAGCTAACTTATTCATGGGATCATTTTTCACCTAGATGAGCTGAACCCGCGATAAGAATTGTTCCTAGCAGAAAGTCATTACCGAGAATATGTCTTCTTACATTATGTTGTCTTTCCACGCTAGGACCCATCTAATTTAAAATTTTCGTTTGTATGCAACACTGGATACCTTTCATATGCCAAGTGACACGAGTGAATGGAAGAACATGGTTGGATCAGTTTGGTTTCTGTTCCTAACTTGACATAAATAGCAATTTTCCGCTTTTTACTAATTAACTGCTTACCAATGTAAATCACTGTGAAACTGCAGTTTTTATAGAACAGTAGGCAACATCTCACAGGAATTTCCACTCGCAAGCGGCGAATGACAGCAAATTTCATCGCATACCGCAACTGTTATGTCGCAGATGATTGTCTGCTCTCGTCAGCGCAGCAGCATTGGGTAGTAAACAGAGTATGCTTGTTTACAGCTGGTTGGAGCTTAGTTGCCAATGGTGGACACATCGACACCAAAAGTTCCTGTCACGACTGATGACACAAAATGGGCTTCCTCCATGGCCACTTAAATGAGTGAAATTACAAATTTACTTAGGTCTCTATTTATAAAACTTTTGCTTTTCTGGCTGCATAATTAGAACTTCTTCTCTTCCCCAAAATAGAAAAATACCCGCCAATTTCTAGAATGTCGGAGGCTTTGTTATTTTGAACTCCTTAAGATGACGAATCACTCTACCGGATTATATTATGATGGAAAAAAATCGTTGGTTACAAATAGACATAAGTTGTAGAATACAAATAAGTCCTTGGCAAATACCAGGTATGTGCCAACAGCATATGAATTTAAAGCATCACATTCGAATGAGGTAGGGTTTTAGGAGAAAAAAATGTTCCTACATAAAAAACGTGAAGACAAGTATTCGTGAAAACAATGCTATTGTTGCAGGTGATAATCCCCTATTAAGGCAGTTTTCAGTTAAATGATCTGGGTTGTCACCACAACCGAAACGTCGGTTTATTATTACCCCTATGGGCAACGCTGTGCTTTGAAAATATCTGTATCCGTATGAATATCGACCGGTTCGGGATACTTTCTGACTGTAAAACGTTTACCTTGAAATTAGTTCATTTTCTGGAGTTTTCTGAAACCTTGCATTATTCCCTAATTTTCTGGGAGCGCAATTTCAACATTAGTTTGTATGCGTCAGACTAAGCATAAGAAAAAACAGAGTTGGTTATAATGGCAAAATTGACCTTGGAGTTTTCCGTCATTTGAGACAAACTGGTAAACTTGTCAAGTGACTAAGACCCACAGCTTGGTTTCATTTGTGGGCATGCATACCTAGAACAAATTGATAACTGTTTTACGTTTAGCACATTGGTCAATCGCTAATTCTTCTATTTATTCAAAAAAACTAGTCAAATAATAAATAAACGAACAACTTGCAAAAAACCATTTTGCAAACTAATACATCCATCACACGTTTTTGGCTGCTGGAGCGCAGGACATGGCCTGAATCTCCGGTGCACTTTAAATTCGGTTTGTCAATATTAATACGATTTTTGCTAGATAATCTGACTACTAAATCGTCATCAAGAAAGAGAACATACGGGGCTCCTGTGATGTATTATAAATCTCAAGGACGTCGTTGTTACCGCGGACATGAACCAACTGTGTTGATTTCCTTGCTTTCTGGAGGAACCTGATTGCTAAGGGAATATGGAAAATGAGTGTGGTTAGTTCTTACGTTTGAAATTTGATTTTTTCCCTACTTATTAGACTGATGTAAATCAACTTTTAGTGCTTTACTATTTTTCTTATTAATCGCCATAGAAATCGTTGTCTTGAACAAAGACAGCTAGAAAGTGACTTTTCCGTGATTTAATCAAAACATAATTAAAGAAGCTGCTGCAAGTGATTTTGCATAAATTATTTGGCTTTCGGTATGACAACACTTTTGCTTCTATGTTATTTGTGATACGTATCACGCAGTCTGCATACTGATGATCCCAAACTTGGATAATTTCGTGTCATGTGAATAACGAACAGAATCACACGGTCGGCTGGGAACAAACTGGTAGTCGTAGGAACAATGGACGCTTGCCTCTGCCTTGAACTATGCACAAAAAATCAACTGTAATCTAATTTTGAAATCACAAATTATTTCACCAACAGTCTACTATAAGGAAATGTAACGAGCAACCATCCGGATAAAGTCGGTTGTGCTTCTAACTGACTTTAAAATGTAATCAAAACTCCGGGGTATGAGAATGGGAGTTGTGGTAGATAGATAACTAAGGGATTAACTTAGGTGAAACGGGATCTTGAATAAGAGAACTTGCAATATTTATTTTAAAATGGTTCATTTGTCGTAAGGAAGTGCCTTACGGAAACCAGATTCTACTATGCGTGCATACCTGAGATGTATGCAATAAGAGCTATCAGGTTGGTCGCACATTCGTTAGGAGGAACGGAACCGTCACACTTTTGCAAACCCTACAGCGGTCGAAGAAGATCACGATGTCAAAACTCTACTTTAGCAACCAAGAATGGTTACGAAAAGAAAGCAGATCCAGGAAAATCGCTTTGCTGAGGGGTGGAATTGGAGGCTTGTGTGCAGAACTATCTACCATTAGGGAAGTTAGATGGGCAACCTGCGTGCTGTCAAACGGTTTGAAAATAACTATTGTTTGTGTGATCAGATGTAGATCGGTTAAATCACGAGGCATTCAAAACCCAGAAGTAGGAATTTCAGCACTGCACAATATGATGTACTCGTGATACCAGCCTTGAAAATAGTTGTCCTTTTTGATCCGCGCATTGTGCAACCATTTTCGGAGTCATTTAAAAATACAATGCATTAAGAATAATCGTGAAAAATTGCCAGATGTGCAAAGAATTGTAGTTGACCTACGGTTTTCCCTATTTCATCAAAATACAGAACGAAAAAGGATGAAAGGCAATGAACAGCGCAGTCTACGAGTTCTTAAAGGGGCTCACAAATTTCAATCGGGGATTAAGTTTCCGCTATTTGTAAATGGAGACATTTGTGAGTAATTCTATTTATACTTTTCTAGTTCCTTTAGATGAAATATTTGTGAAGTACAAGGCCATGATGAAAAAGGAATAATAATTTTAAGGGCGGAATTTCCTTCACGTGCTCACCGTTGAACCTGATATCAATGGACAGGTGTACACATTCTGTCGGATGCTTCCTCCTTGGAAAGAGGTAGACGAACAGCAAAAATTTGGGATATGATGTAGTGCACTTTTCAGTTGCAGATGTTTCCTTATTAACATCCAGTTCATCATTTGGAGACCATGCTTATTGGGAACCGCGCTCTATGCTTGTCTATTGCTCCTCATTTGTCAAATAAACTTAATTTTTTGTGATGGATCCATCAAAAATCTGCTGAGTCCAAGTTCGTGTCCTGAAAAAAAAATCTTACTTCAATGAACCTTAAATTGTAAGCGTTCGGTTCGCTTATTGTTGTCTTGGTGAGTGAATAATGCAGGGGGCTGTAGTCGGCTTTCCTAGCACTTTTATATTGGTAAAACTAAGTAATTGTGGCATTCTCCAGTTTTATCACATTGATTTTAGTATGGCAGTGTGCAAAATGGTTTCTAATGGCTGGTCACGCTTCAAAGTCACACGAACTCGAAATAATGCACGAGAATAAAAAATATCAGGTGATCTATGTTAACGGGTTACCGCAGCGCGGTTCAATGGTCTAATCCACTGCCACACGCATAATTATACGTTCTAATACCAAATTACAGGTTGGATTTTACTTATGTCTAAGAGGTGATCTGTGCAAATAACTTTTTTTGATTTTGCATGGGTATTGAACACTCTATTGCCTGAACCCCCTCAAAATTCACTCGCTATTATCGTCCATGAAGTGATATAAGTAAGTGGTGTGTAATAATTAACTGAGGATTTACGTGTCCTTAGATGCGAACGACAAAAGTTGGGTAATTGTTGTTGGACTATGGTTCGCACAATGGTAGCATAGTCTGAATAACGGCGTGTTCAGATTGCAACTTCGATCAGGTGATTTCGGGCCAGGGCGCCATAATCGTTGGCACGAAAATACACCTCGGAAAAGTGTGGGTAACGGTAACTTAATAGAGAAAAATAAATTCTTAATAACTCTCTGGAGAACATGGCCACCTGGACGGTGACAGATAATTGGTCTTCGTTTAAGGGTATCGTGGCAACCAAACTCCAGCTGTTCCGGACATTACCAAACTTTCCGTCACATCTACTGACATCTTATGACATTCCCTAAGGATTTTAAAACATTCTTTTGTTTGTCTATACTTCCAAAGGCAGAGTGCAACTGAAAGAAGGCCAGGGTCGGACGACGACCAATTTCACCAAGCAATAAAAGGGGGGAAACATATCAAGAGATTGTATTCCGCAAGTTATGCTGCACTATTAATGATATTCCGGGGTTAATGCACTTTTCGGACACTTAGCTACTTGCACTGTTTAGAACGTCACCGGTGAGACAAATGAAAACAAGGTGCAGTTACTCATTTTGTGGAATCATCGTCTGCATTCATGCATGTCATATGAAACAGTGAAGGTTGTCACTGATTTATTTAAAGTCTGAAACTCAAAATTAAGAATACTGCGGATATTTTTGAAAAGGTTGGAGAGGCAGATTTAGCAAAGATAATTTTTCTAGAGAAATACGTTATAATTAGCATAACTGGCATCAATTCACATTGTGGTATGCCGGAAAAGTGCTTCTCTTGGGGAAGGCAGCTGTTCGGATGTACAAGATAGGTAAGAGGAAATCTCGTGAGCATCAAGTCTGTAGGTGAGACGGGTAGAATGCCACATTTATGAAGTATAACGCCAAGGCTGCGAACTAACCGAAAACTTTTTATTGGATTTTCTTTAACGGAAAGACAGCCGCATTATCTCGAGTAAGAGGCCGACACCACCCAATTGGATTCCATATGTGGAAGTTGTATGACTCTGACAGGATATGAGCCTGCCGTCTTTATGTCAAAATGTTACAATGTGGACGGCTTGACCACCACCAGTCCGTTGTTTTCCTTGGCAAGTTTCTCGATCCTTCATGGCATTGCAAAAAAGGTAAGTGACATTTGATTGAAATGGTTGCTTGCTCACAGCGGGCGTTAAAATACATTAAGGAAAATGAAAGATATGAAATCACCTTTATGGATAATAGACCATTTGCTTTTCATTCCTGATCCACAACGTACCAATATCAGCCACGAGATAAACTGTGGCATTCAGTCTGTTAAATGCAACGAGGCACTTGTAAGATATCTATTTAAAACGTACGCCGATGACCAAGAGTACTTTTTCATCAGTTTAAAATTCGCTTCATATAAGTTCTCCATACTTGTTGTCCCATATATCCCAATGTTTGAACAAACAATAAAATTAATTTATCCGTCTCTTTTTGACCTGAAAAGAAGGCAACAAAAGATCACCTGGGTTACGATGATAAACATATTGCCCCAAGTGAGCTGCGGATGAGGGAACGCAATAACATGACTTACTAAAACCACTATTGTGTATGGTCTGACTGCCAGGACATCTGCATATGGGTCACGTGCCAATTAATTAATTTTGCTTTAACGCGCTTAAATAAACAAAAGTCCATTGGAACAGAACACAGATTAGTCAAATTTTGGGCCTTTCTATCTTATTTGAATAGATGAAACTTGAGAAAAGAAGAGGGATTTTATTTTTCTATTAAACTCTGTTATAGTTTTCCAGTTCTGATCCGGCAGAATTAATCGTTCAGAGAAGACCATTGAACTAAGTCTCTAAATCCGCGGGCAGCATTTATTTCGGAAATGTATGTCACTAGAAATATGATTTATTGAAATAAAAGGGTGAGAAACTTTCCTTCATTGATGACCCTTTTCACCAGCTGTGCTGCCTATACCTTATTGAGTGAAATGTTGAATGGATTCTCACCAATTTTTCACACTGGTTTTTAAATTCAAAGATCGATGGTACTCTATGAACTCAACTGATTGGGATACTGAAACATCAAATTTTATATTTAAGAATTACTTGCACCTAAACATATGTACCCTTTGGTGGGCTTTTGCATTCCGGTGCCGCAGTTTGGCTAGCGTAACAGATGGTCATATTTACTTTCAAAGTTTTATTCCGAAGGTACTCCGTTGACTTATAACCACATGACTACTCCATACATCCATGACTTGTTTTTGCATGACTGAAATTTCAGGGCCCGCGAAAGTCTTGCGAACAGTGGCTCAATAAACACCTGTCGGCATAATGAAACTACTTCGTTTCAGATTAGTCTGTTCTTACTTGTTTTGCAGTGAAGTATTTCAGTCTGCCTTCAATGTTACTATTTTTTTGCTCTTGGGGATAAACGGAGGGGATTTTCGGGGACAGCGCTAATTATAGTTGTCATATTGGCTGATTTGTTTTGGTTGGTGAGTATTAACTTTTTACAGTTTATCACGCTTTGATCACCAAAGATGTTACCTGTGTTTAATTCCCAGTGTGTATTAAAATTGACTAAAACGCTCATTCCCCCACCCACAGGGTTGGTCAGACACAATGAACATATTTTGTTGTCAGTGAGTAACAAGTCAGACAACATTAGGAAGATGGTTTTCGACTACGAATCAGTCGTTGGCTATTCTTGTACAAAGCGAACTCGGCGTTCATTAATCAAACTGCGGATGGTAAATCACCATTAATACGGAAGCAGACAGACGTTTTAAACTGGTTTAATTACTGAATAACAACGGATCCGCAAATGTGACCTTTTGTCCTGTTGTATTTCATGACTAGCAGACTGGGTATCCTCATTTTTCCGATTTCGCTGCTCACTTGTGAATCTAGTCTATCTGATGAAATATTTTATTTTGTAAGCATCACAAACAAACAAATTAAGGACAAGAATAAGCATGAAACTTTGAAAACAATTGGGGTCTTGTACCGGTTTAGGCCGGAAGAGAATTTTAGTATGTAACCTACTTATACCATTCCTTTTTACACGCGTTAGCATCGTCACAAAGGTGTCCCATGTCTTTCGTGCAAAGGCAAGTAAAACATCAATCCCAGTCAAATCCGGAAACGTTGATGCTCGTGCCATTTAGCCAGTCTACATTGTGTCAAATCAGACACACCCAGAGTGAGACATGTTTAGGTAAGAAAGAAGCATTTCCTGTTTGATGCGTGTCTAATTTTAATGCAACAGTCTCCTCGCAGCCGTGGTATTGATATAGAAACTATATATCTGTCGCAAGCCAAACGTGTTTTGCTTAGCATCAATGGCCAGGTTTTTGGTGGACCACTGAAATCCTTGAATAGTATGCACCTAGTCAGCATGAAGAATGCGGGCGATTATACGTATCTTGTTTTCTTCTAGATTTTATCTTGCCATTCCGGGAGGCAATAAAACACGTTTCAATAATTGAGCCATATTTTGTCGCTTAAAAAATAGAGCCTTTTATAACTGACCGGGATAATGGATCATTAATTTTTCAAGAGTCGTAATCCAATGATGTGGAACGGAATATTTACTTTAAAAGGGCTATTTTGCTCCTATAGCTGATACAGAATTACACTTCGTGAAGCAAGTTTAATTTGCCTCCAAAGACTAAATTTTCCGCCTTCTTGTTTTCGCTTACGGCGAGGTCTCATATTTTATTCCTCAATAAAGACCTGAATTTTCATATTTCGTTTGATGTGAAAGTGAGAGAAATCTTATTTTCAAGTGTTACTCCTAAATGAATGAATGACAATATTCGTGAGGTGGCCATTTGGTATCTGGTGACAGAGCACATAACCCGAAGTTCACGGCTGATTCGTTGGCCTTATCTTGTTTTATAACGATTATCCGTGCCCATCAATACCCATCTCAACGACGAAAACCATGTCAGCGCTTTGCATGTTGTTTCATCCCAAATGACATGCATTGGAGTTGGCGTGATAAAAATGAGATTTTGCAGTATCCAAAATAAGTGCTAATTTATTCACATCTGATAATGGGAAAAATGACAATCTTGACTGTATCTGGTGAGCCAATAACAGTAGAAGATAGCATTACCAAGGTGTGCTTTCAAATTGTTTGTACGTAAATTGCATAAAAACGTGAGCACGGGGTGAAGAATACCGCGATTCTGCTCAGCGCAGCCTTTGTCGTTTTCTACCAGATTCGGAGTTCCGATTTATCTTTCCATTAAGATCATGAGAAGACCTTAAAACTTTGATTTTTATTCGACTGTTTCGCGCCTCATTCACAGGAAAATATTTGAGCATTTTGGTTTCCAAAACACTGGTTCAGGCTGTCACGGACATGGCTATTCCGACAGCGGAATTTCCACACTGGTCTTGCATATCTCGAAGGTAGGAAAGACAAACAGGTCCCTAGTGGGGCCGACAGGTAATCAAGCCTTCGTGGACCTTGATGGACAGGCTAGGTGCTTTGCCCACATTTGCAGTGGAAACATCGAGTAAACACATCCGTTTAAACAAAAAGGATGGCCAGCTCAGACGTCAGCCGGATATGCGAATCGTTCTGTGCCCGCAGGTATTGGCTAGAAAACTGACCCATTCGTTGAATACGAATTACCAGTCAATTTGCTGAAACAGGAAACCAGAGGAACTGAGGCAGAAATTGTCGGTCGGCAAACGGAGCATACCAACATAGCAAGACAAGGTTAGACATGGTGTATATCATTTCACCACGAGACCTATGCAACATTGTGATTTGACCTGAGCACATGAACCAGTCAAGTAGCACAATAACTGCGAAAGAAATGTATAAAATTACAGAGATGAATAGAAGATAAATCGTGTTCAAGGGGATTGCGTAAGTAATCCTGCAATGATAACACATCTGATCTTCTTAACACGGCCACTATGTAGCAAATGTTAAGTCATGTACGAAAGAGAAACAGTAAAGCGAAAGGCGATTAAACGTTCCACGCGTCCAGACCGGGTCAGGAGCTCTGACGAGATTCTGTCAAAGATATGAATATAAAATAAACTGTAAGACTTTATCTTGTCTGCGAATGATTTCTCGGACTCAGGTGAACAGGTAATTTCCCAGACGGTAAACTGTAACTATTGGCTGGATTAATACTTATATCATTTGTTAACACTATTCCGTGTCACAACACCGTTGGAGAACTTGTTTGCTAGTGGTCATTTCTTCTTACGCGACGATCTTAGCTGTTTCAACAAATGAACAACGGTTTGACTGTCTGGCTGGATTTGGGATTAACTAACTATTTACGAGACGATATTATGGCTAACACCTTTACTTTCTTTAAATTTTGCAACAAAAATGGCCATTGAATTTCACAATTATTTTGATGGAAAAATTTGCTCGTTTTATATTAGGTGCACATAAGTTTGCCAGATTTCTCGTTACACAGATGCGTTTGTTTCCGCCTCGAATCTTGTTCTATGATCAGAATACTTTTTACATGTTCCAAATTTCGTTCGAATTGCTCATTTTGCATTGTTCTATTCGTTATGACTACTTAGATTTGAACCTACAAACAAACGTTTGTGCCGTAGCCAAGAACAAGGTGTCAAGTAGCATTCGTTCCAACCCCCATTCATTTCATTGGCAGATGTTTGGATCCATATTCACTCTCATAGTTCCTCCAGAAAGCGACAAGCTAGCTCATTCAGGTCATTTGAGGCTTGCCTACCCGCCGGCTTCACAAAAGACACGTTGGTTTTTCCTGACCACGGGACGTGCAGGATCAGTGAAATTTTCTCCTGGGAGAAATAACGCATATGGAGTCGCACAATTAGACGAGAATTGTAATGGGACTCTAAATAGTAGACATTTATTAATCAAGATGCCTTGTGAAAAACAAAAAAATTGTTTTATAACGTTGACTTCAGCTCCGTAAGCTGTAACTAGTGAAATGGCATACACCGCGTTGACCTAACCGAGTCGAACATGAGATTCGAAAAGTTTATACACTTTTTGTTTAGATTGGAGCGAAAAATATCAATCACGGGTGCAAAGTTTATTTCTGCCAGAAACCACGCTAGCATTCATGCGTTGCTGGTGAAACAGACTTGTGTGGAATAATAATCGTAGTAGTTCGTTCAAGGGATTTATTATAAACAGCTACTTCTGTGAGGTCACTTTGACGACGAGGATGCCAGTTAATCTCAAACTGAACAGTCCATATATGATAAAACAATCATCGACAATTTTCACATAAGACATTCCAGCTTGATGTTATTGCTTTGTGTGCAGCCGCGTTAGTGCTCAATAGGTCTCAGAAGAGAAAGTACCGTGTGAATTCATAAGGTTTTCCTTTCAAGATCTCTTTATACCATCAAAATTTAATATCGTTAGTGAGGTGATTAACACCCGTGTCTCTAGGTAGTTGGGAGAAAATGACGGAAGAATTCGAATTGTCCAAATTGTTCAGGATGATCGCTTACTAAATTCCGATTTTACGGATTTTCAGACATTCACAAAATATCAGTATGCAGAAATCCTTAAAAATAGGTACTGAGTAACTAAAACGCTACTGCTACAAAACTTAGCCAATAAAAACATTCTTATTTGTAACTTCGTTTTCTGAGTTCACTACATAGGATTAACAAACTCTGTGTGCCAATAGACTCTGCCGGTTAATTTCGCTGTTACCTGGACAGAAGGACTAACGGTTTACCTTTCCCGTGCCATGTTATTATCACCTTCTTGTTCTTCATTGTGGTTGCATCCTGGTTTCCGTAAATTGTTGTCGGCAGCTTCGATATGGAATAATGATCTACTGCGGTTGACATGGCAGCTCCGATTCCCACATTAGAATTGAAGTCAACCGCAACTAGCCTATCGCAAAGAATCTGCTTGTTGTTCTAGTCATCTGAGTGCACTGTTTTGTGAACTTCACCTAACTATCTGGCTGCATTATCTCACTGCTTGACCAAAGCAACTATTGTCTACAGAATGTGAAAGCGGTTCTCAATTTTAAGTTCAGTTGGGGAAGATAATATATTAATTAGCACTGCATACTCGAACCGTATTCGCCGCAATAATAACGGTCATAAAACTTACGCAATCGTTGAAACGAGCAATCTGTTGGAAAGACTACAGATGATTCATATCATCCACCAGGAGAGAGAAAGGAATGATTCAGTTGCTTTTAAATAGAAGGATAAAAGATGAGCGAATCAAGCAAAGCAGAAATGTCAGGTATTGATTTATTAACAATGGCTTTCGCACGATACACCGTCGGAAACAGCCTTAGTTTCCCGAATGATTGCTTAAATCAACAGCTGATTTTTATTTTGTTTCTTAAACTTCTATAGCGCAGAGTTGTGTACAAATGGCTCTAGAGTTAGGCAAAATCCATTTGTTCATTGTGACCACTTGATAGACGTTGTCAGTGGATGACAATTCTGATTTTTCTGGTTGTTTAGACACTCTGCACAGGAATGAGCAAACTTTTCTGGTTCGAAAATCTGATGTGCATCACAAAGTTAACTGGAAAGCAAGTGGAACGGATGCAAAGCTAGTCGCTATTGCGTTTCGTTCATATGCACGTAAGTAGGCATCCCATGAGCATTGTGCCCAAGTCATTGCTATTTGGTTACGAGATAGCCCTCGAAGTTACAGAAAATGGCAACTACTGGAACAATCCGGGGACGTTTCTGTGGTTGAGTTTATGGTCAAGGAAACATCTAATAAACACGTCGTTTTTGGTACAGTAGTAGCTTCAAAGGGCCAAAATGCATTTTTTGAGAATAATAATCCTAATTGTCATCGGACTATTTTCTTAGGCGTAGATTTTTAAGTAATTTAAACCTGGGACTAAATTCAAAATCACTGTTTAGAGAACTATCTGGGATCGTTTTTTTGAAGTGTTTCGTCCTTAGGTGTATGCTCATTCGAATAATTATTATTGCAACGTGTGAATCGGAACCAATTTTGCTTGTCAAATTTAACATGTATTTGCTCTTTTGCAGTCTGTTAATGTCAGCCCTCTTTTGTATTCTTTTTATTATTTTCTTCCGGCGCCTTAAGAATGACAAATCTCTGTTACCGGTATCCACACAATGGTGCACAATAATGAGGATGGGCTTTCCGGCTCGTTACCGATGAAACGATGTTGATGTGTACCGTTGCTGTTCTGCAGACAAAATGGTGAAACTTCTGTGACAGTGCTGTTCTTTAGTTCCTCCACCCAGAATTTTGTTATGTGCATTATGTCCCAGAGATATTTGTCGACTGAATAACTGATGCGTTACACCAAGTTTAATCAATCCTATCGATTTAGTTGACTCAGTATTTAGCCATCACCTGTTTCATTGAGTTGCACGGAATTTTGTGGTGCGCACAGGGCTAAGGAGATTGGGGGTCTATCTAGTTGCTAAATTATTATCCTTGACCAATGGTGAGATGGTGTGACGTTTGTTGGAATGCACCGAAATCACGTATTAGCACTGCCATTAATCACAAACAAATGCAAAGGGATAAAGAAAAATGAAAGTTCGCTGATTTCCAATTCATGTCGCTAATTATTTTGCTTTGTCACCTACATTTGTAAAAGTTTCCTTTGTGAATTGCCGAGATAGTTCACAATTGACCAGAAAACTCTTGAACTCGAGCAACACATAACGCCCTCAACTATTCGAATAGATCATCAGGCAAGTTGAAGATGACTGCAAAATAAAAACAATCAAGGTATGCAGTAAAATTAACTGAGCTTATCTAATCTCAAGTCCTTCAACGAGAAGCTCTAGATAGTCTTGCATACTTGATTTTATCTTTGAGCCAGATTGAACATCAGTTCCCAGGTTGAATGTCCTTCCAATGTATTTTTTATTTGACAAGAACAACAAGGTAACCTGTTCACTTCAGTAGGTTGTGCAAAGTTATATGACAGGAGATTGTAGGCGACTGTTTTCTACCGATCGAATGAAAGTTCCATTACTCAATATCGTTTCTTTCCCAACCAACAAAACAAAATCACAACACAATCCTGGAACCATTCCTGAGTGTTTTTCAGTGCTCACAAATCCCGAGGAGCATTTGAACTTTTCTGTTCTACATTTTAAGGTGTAGTGAAGCCCAGCAAACGTTAACTCACATCCAGTGTTTTACATCTGCTTTTGAGTGGGCAGACTTTCAAAGTAGTGCATTTGCGGCTGAAACAGGAACGACACACAAAGATCGGAATTGCTGGCATTATATTCTGAGGGCCGAAAAATTCGAGGTGAAAAAGAAGGGCTAATTTGACGACATCCACTATTTCACACGCAACCGGAAAGCTTGGCCCCATCAAACATATGGATATTCTTTACGTTATTTATCATTATTGTATGTTATATGCAAGCATACACAAGTATCTTTATTTATCGCACAAAATGTCATTGTTGTACGTAGGCTAACACACAGTCCCTTTCCGTTTCACATGTACTCCGTTACAGTGTTCTTTTCGATCAGTTTATCCAAAGGCCGGCTCTATGAACGCACAGAAAAGTTCGTTCAAGAATGAACTGCAAATGTTATCCACTCCATGGCACATACATAAATGATAAAGGATCCAACTGTCCAAATATCAGTTTGATTGAAACTATCCTATAAAATGTTGCTTGTGATAAACGAAACACTGGCTGGTTATCGGTTTCACTGAGAAAACTGCATTTTTGAGAAGCGTTTTCATATATTTTGCTTTTTATCACACTATTTTTTGTGATACCGATAATGTCTTATTTTATTAGCTACTTGAAACTCAAGCGATCGATGAGTTGTGTTTGAAGCCAGATGAATAAGTCCGCAAAACATGGATATTTCACGGACAAAAGCACCACATTTAGCTTCTTTCCAATAGTCCTATGCGACTTATGAAAACTGGCGCATAAAAAGTAAACAATTAAAAGCATTCTCAATAACCAAAATCGTTGAAAAATCTCCTCATGAACGATAAGCTTCTGATAACAAAGAAGTGTTTTTTTGCGGAAAAGTCTACCGGAATGTGACGAATAACGAAACATTCATGGCTTTGAGGGAGAGTAATCAATAGACCGCGGTTTTACACAATAACATTGCTTTTCTGTCCATTTTCAAATATATCGGGTAGATTCAATTTGTACTTTTTGTTTGTAAAATATTCGTTTGGCTCCGAAATAAAGATTCACGAACAGTTAACTCATTTGTACCGTTTCAATAAACCCACAAATAATCAGTTCCAATCATGGTAGGATGCACCAAAATTTCAGCATTCCATTTTCAGTGGCGTTTTAGCAACCGAAAAGGTTTTTGTATCATTCAATTTTCACTCTTTACTATATGGTAGTCGTTGCATGGTTTTCACTCTAACATTCCACTGCCGATATTTTTGATCTTTTTGTCAGAATAACATAGATCGAGGTCAATCAAAATATGTTGGAGACCACCAGAAGTGCCGCCTGAGTCCAGTATACAGACTCCAGTGCATTGTTTTCATACCTCGAGAAGCTTTTTATCTGGAAGACGTAGGAAGTCTAAAATTACCGTTCTACTGTCAATAACAGTAGTGTTACTTCACAATAATACCCACAAAATAATTCTCGTTCCAGAGGGAAAATAACTGTTTGGCATCATGCGTTTTGTCACTCTACCGCACGTCACTAAAATTTGGTGGCGGAGAATCGCTTCTCTGAATAACCCGAACGTCAGTAGATTTTGAAAAGTATACAGACAGGTTACCCTAAGAGAGAGGAGTCATTATTTTCTAGTCAGAACTGCTGTCCTTAAGATTCGCCAAAATCCATCCCAATATTGGGAACATACAGGAAATTAATAGTTCCTCATTTGTAAGTGGACTGTGAAATGTACACTGCAGATTGCTATATTTTCTAGTAGTTGCATGGCTTAAACTAAATAAACCGTCTAGAACATAGCTTCTGCAATCTATTCTCACGATTGTTTTGTTTGCCATTTATTGCTTCCATGAAAACGGCGATTCCGAATCAGAAGCTTATTGGCAAAAATTCCTTACTTTAAACAATTCTAATAATTACTTTTGTTCGGGTTAATTGTAACTTATATCTCGGTGTTTGAGAAAAACAATGCCTGAAATCCTTGTAGCAGTACAGTTAAGGTCACAGTATTTGCATTTTCATCCATCGTTTAGCACATAATAGATTTGTAGTTTTTCAAGAAATAGACATAAATGAACTGTCGAAAGGGAAGACGATCGGCGGTAAAGGGGTTTAAAATGGGAATGTTCATAGCTACCACATACTTAGGTTATCTGCTTGACCAGTTCTGATAACCTGATCATTTTATGCACTATAAAATATTATTTAATGCGGGTTATGAGCTATTTGCTACCGAACGGATTGGGAACCCAATACAGACTGCTGCAAAATGAAATACACCGTTCACCGGGAAACTCATTCTAGTGGGGATAATCCCTTTCTGAGCTTATCTGCTTCGTTACCGCTTTTGCGCTTGTCCCTAAATAAAAGTGAACAATATACCGGTCGTCTGCAAACTTTCAATCGATTGGCAGTCGCAGCCGCAACTACTGAAGTGTCAAGACGGGAAAGAGACGGGTGATAGGATTCACGTTTGATTTGACATTCACCACTCAAAAGTGTGAACGTTCTATATCTGCCACGGCAAGGCTAAATCAAGACACATTTTTTCCTAGTTCATCCTTCGCCTGGTTATTAACTGAGGACCAATTGACCATGACATCTGATCACATGGTTTTTGGCTTCATTTTACTAGGGACCTGTACAGTTTTGGTTAGCAGTAACCATTCTCGTGTAAAGGCTTGGTTTGATCGGCAAACCTTCAATAACTTGGAGAAAGCTCCCACTTGTAGGATTCTCACTACTTTTTCTACTTCATTTAAACAAGAGCGAATTTAAGCAACATTTGGCCTGCACAACAAAGTTAGCTGATTAAACAAACGACGGAAATGGTTTTTGATATGCTGTTTGTGTCAAAACCACGAAGTCGGATCGGATTAAATTGGATTGGGGTGAAGTGCTCGGTTTTTAATCTTGTTAGCGTCTAACTGCCCCATTAGCGGAATGGCCCCTGGACCTGAATATGATGTTAATTACCACTTGTTCGTCTGCGAAATACTGAACCGCATTGCAACAAGCGTCCTTGACGATAAAAATGCCACCTATGCAGTAAGGATAGTTAACGTAAAGTGTTTTAAATGGAGAAAAGATTAAAATTTGCAACCGGTAAAAAGATTTGTCAGCGACAAAAATCCTCCTGGAGAGCACGCAGAGCTGCTGGTCAAAATACTTTCCTTTAGGTAAGATATTCTTTCTGAATTCTGTCTCCTCTAGCAAAACAATTCGGGAAACACTGGTATAAGGTATTCTTTGACGTTTTGATTCGCGTGCCTAAAGGAAAATTTAAGATAAGGAATACTGTAAAACTTTCAACCAGTTTGGAATGCTGCTGTTGTAAATTTTCTGTAGATTTCCGTCTCACCATTCTGATCCTAAGGGTTACAAGATATAGCTGATTCTCAGGCTTTACAAATCATTTTTCGGACATTCTCAACCTTACCTTTCGAAACGTTCAACAAATTTTTCGTTCGAATAGTGTAAGATAAATAACCACTTTTTATAAGAGTTAGCAAAAGACAATTATAAACATTCTATCCAGTTTTTGATCTTTTCAGCATTCCCTCCCACTGATAATACGACTTATTTTATCCCCACGTCATTCCTAGAAATTACGAATTTATTTTGTGGCCTACAGAAAGAACCATCTTTGGAAGTGATTACCACCGCATTTCCATTTGTCTCCTTTTATTTATTTGTCATTTGCGCCATTTAAATGAGCACCAAATGTGCAGTTAATAACCCATCATTTCCGTGTGATCGGATTTTGGCGGGCATCTTTCTGATTGCTGTGGGCATTAGAAGCACAAGCAAAATCTGGGAACATTGGATTCCGATTCATGTTTTACAATGTAGTAGTCCAGTGCCCGTTAAGTTGATGGGATCTTTACTGCGACATTGCCCAGAGGTAGAACGAACGCAAAACCAGGCTACTTTACCTGCTAACCACAATGTGTGGCTTAAAAGTTTATGCATCAGTCAATCATCGTCATCAATCTGTTTATTATTGGTGTCACTGTTGTTACTCTCTGTAGTAGAAAGTAATATCAGAAGGTAAACCAGTATGCAAGCAGAAACTCTCTTCCACTCGTCTCATGAATTTCAAAAGCTTTTAGAAACCTCTCGGTTCAAGCAACCATTTATTTGGCGACCCAGGTAATGATCTTGCGTGTAAACCGGCTTTCGAAAACCTTAGTAGCAAGTATAATTTTTTATTTCGATAAGGATGGTGTGACTTGCTTCCACAAACAAGGTTCACATATGTGTGCAAAACTGGTTGTAATTGATAGTGAGATGATGACGGTACAAATCGATTTGTTCAGGCCAAACAGGTCCAGCCATCTGAGCATTTGTCCTTGAATCAAAAACACTGTTTCACACTGGACGGATACGTTTGGATGCACTAAGTGCGACTGGAATTTTGTGTCCCATTTTTCCACAATAGCAAGCGTAGGTGACTACTGATACCCTGCCAAATGTTCTAGTAACAGAATAATTTGCACTATTAGTAGAAGGAATACTCGATGAAACGTAACAATAACCACTGCCCGTTGTCATGGTTTTCATTTGTTTTTATATTTTTTAGTGGATAACCATGGGCATTATTTTTTGAGGCATATTTTCAATTTCATTGAAGATAAGATTTTGATCTGCGCAAGGCCTTTTTAATGCTAGCTTGTTTCTCGGAACATCTGAACAAAGATTCCGAGTGCCCCTCTATGTATCTACAGTGAAATTGTCAATTTTGCATTAAAGTTCATGCTCCCATTATCGAATGATGCGATACTTAGAAGTTTTACGATCGTCGTTTCAACAATATATTCACACGAGGTTGATTTCAGAAATTTCAAAATGAATTAATCAGAAAATGTGATCAATCGTAATTTTAATTTTCACACAACTCGTTTGAGATTGGTTGTTTGGATTTCTATACAAGAAAATACCCCACCAATATGCATTTGTTGGCAAGCTTTTTTCCCAGAGCAATTCGATTGGTAACCAGTTTGTAAATATCCGGACCAAACGACGTAAGGAGTGTGCATTTGTTGCCTTTCAATTGTTGTTGATTAACTTCAAATTCCTGGCGAGTATTGGATAAGTTGAATGCCGTCTATAATAATTCTAAACTAATATATATTGGGTTGAAGATGCAGAAAGTTTACTACCCATTCAGAGAAAAGAAAGTCATCTCTCGGTGATCGTTTTAATGGATTCCCTCGTGTTACTTATAATATTGATTGGGTGTCGCGTTAAAGTCGGTCTGTGATTTAGCATTATCAAGCTGGAAAGAAAATTATCGTTCTACAAAAGCGCTCACCTTGACAAGCAATCTCCGGACTGCCATAACCCGTACAAGACAAGGGATGAGAACAAACCTCATTTTTTATGGCCTGTTATCTACGCTCTCAAAATCCCAAGTAACTCTGACTATATGATACTCAGGTAACTTTGCACATTCGTATTTTCGAACTGTTATATTTCTCCTAACTTTCAAAACGAACTTTCGGTTGTACCGTTGAAACAGAAGCCTGAGAAAATTATTCCTGCACGGTCCGTTTCTTCTGTAAACTTATCATTTTGGGCATGAGCATTTTTTCCCACCTAAAGTCCGTGATCGTAATAGCAGCGAAGCAACGCATCCGGTGCTCCATCGCATTTTACCGAGCCGAAACCCGGAATAATTCAACATAGTTTTTGTCACGTGCACCTGATAACTTGGAACACAAAACTTCGAAAAGAACGTCGACCAAAGCATCTTTTGTCGCGCATGCTCGGTTAACTGTAAGAAATTAGGTCAAATCACGTGCAGCGTCACACACACAACGACTATATGCACAAATGCACAAGCACACATGCACACACCTAAATATGCGCACACCTTGTTGCGACGAAATTTGGAATGAGTTCACCGGGTACCATGTTGAAGTCACACACAAACGTATTCTGCAGAACTACGCTAAAAATCGATAATGCAGCGTGAACGATGGTGCGTAAACAACATGGTGCCAGGTGGCAAAACTGTTTTCTGAGAAAATGTGCTACCTAAAAGACGTTTTCGGCTTTCTGGCTGATCACAAGCAAAAATTTGATTGCAGTGAAAGATCTACTTTTTGCTTCTAACAAAAAGAAAATGCATTTTTACGGCCGTTGTGGAATTGTATATTGGTCTAAAGTAGGTGTTTCTTGTGCACGCAATCTAAGGCACGCAATCAGGGAACAGTAGAGTTGTCAGGTAAATATAACTTGGGCATTTAAATACACATTTGTTGTTTAAGATCTTATGTTTTAGGCAGGGTAAGCAATTATGTTCAATTCTCGATAGATCATTCTTCCTACTGTAACTACTTGATAGAACCGAGTTCCAAATAAAAAACCTAACTGGACAAAGTGATTAATATCACACGATTTACGAATGAATGTTAGCTACCACACGTTACTTTTTGACGTAATTCAAGTGGAACCGAGATAATCTCGTCCATTCTGGATCTAGCCAGGCTCAAAAACCAATTCTTCCTAGTCTGTCTATTGAATTCCTAAGGAGACAGACAAATTCACTCCGGGAAGCTTTCGAGTACCTTTGCTTCCAGCTAAAATTATGATTTTGCCACAAAATAACAAAAAAGTCGGAAAAAATATTTGAGCACCTTTGCCCACGAAGTACCTGCATGATCGTGTAGATTAGTCTCGGAATATAGGCGCAAAGTGGACGGTTTTACTTCACGAATGAAAAATGCACAAAAGTTAATGCAAGGGTGGTTTTACGGTAGACCACTGATGTTTTGAAACTCGTGCTCTTCGTGCGCTTTGCGCTTTTGATTCTATAACCACGAGATGATGCATTTATTTGAAAACAAAGCGGATATACGGGGAAATAATATATTTCGGAGAGCTCATTCGTCCTTGAACATTAGTAAAAATCCTCGTTTAACGTTAGGTTAAAAGTCGATTCAAAAATAAAAATAGCTATATTACAGCGGTGAATTCTGTAATTGTTGCAATCGACCGATGAACGCAAGTAATAAATAAAAATGCGGTTTTTCGAAAGCTTGTAAAAAAGGACAGCAGAAAGCTACTTCCGGACTGGAAACGGAAACAACGTTGGTGAAATCGCCCATTGGGCGACTGTAAATGTGCTTAAAATGTACAATTTTCTCCACACAATCCGTGTCACATGTCAGCAAATGCATGGTCCACGGCGTTGCTTGTTGTACTCTTCGTAAAGACTCCATCTACAATAAACATGGTGCCAATAAAAGGGATCACGTTTGGTGAACGTCTAATTAGTTATGACAAAATATGACTGAGGATTACTATGTCGAACAAAATTCAAAGGGATCGTGAGAATGGAATCGTGCACAAGGTAAGTGCTTATTTAACATTGCTAATCTATTAACTAAGTGAGAAATAAGAGATTTATGTTTGGAACACTGGTTTCCAGCACTATGCCACTAACTAAAGCAACAAACTTGTATCTTTGACATAGCGTGAACCATACCGCTTTGATGTAAATCTCACTAAATTAGTAGTCATGAATTCACACATCCAGTCTCGCATCGTACATGTAGCACCTGTATGTTAGCAAGCCTTGAAAACTTTACCTGTTTGAACATTTAATTTCTCTCTGGACACGGTGGATTCAACAACTGCCTGATGAAGGGTATTGCAAAGTGTACGACTGATCTATATCTCAAATACTTATGTACTTTAATAGGTCTAATGATTCGAACGAGCGGTGAAAAGACGTAGGAATGAATGGAACTGCATGTCTAACGAAACAGAAGAGATGTCGTTTGAATTTCCTGTAATCCATTCTGCATGATCCCGAACCAAAATTTGTATAATAAATGCGTCTAGCGCATTCTTTGATAGAGGTCTTGTTTGGTCAAATAACCTAGTCTTTTTCTGCAATATTTAGTCTGCAAGCGGCAAATCTGTTACTATTCTTGGTCCTAATAACTTCTCACCAAGATTCGCTGTTTGGTACAAGATTACCGGAAAAAAGAATGTTTACCATAATTTCGAATTTTTGCGGAAATCCTGACTGCTTAATACCAGCTTCAATGTGATCCGTACTGATAACAAAGGACAGGGAATTTCCGTTCAGTTTCTCTTCAATCGCCGTTCAGCGTGTGAACAAAGCGTGAATCATACCAGCTTACAAACTTCGTTCATTCTGAGATCTGGTTTTCATTACTTCTGTAACTGGACATTTTACCACGCTTGTACCATAGACAAATAGTTCAGTACATTCTTTTCAGAAGTTTTTGATCTATTTATCTATGCGAGTAGCCAGAACGTCCATCAATCAGCTTTTATTGACCACTTTTGTATGCAATAATGATTTCTGCCTTGACTTATAATGTTCCAGATGCTCTTTCCCTCACCTTCACGGTCTAGGCCTACTATTCGACAGCGCGATAGTACAAAATTTGCCAGTTTCATTGTAATGGGTTGACGTTTTATTGGATCTGATACCAATGACAGTTCTGTCGTCAGGAGCCACAGTGTAGTTTATTAGTCAAAATGCGGTCTTTCTTGGATTCGCAGGAGCACTCTCTCCTTTTGGAAAAGAAAATGGCCAAATCTCAAGGAATATTTCAAAGAGGTAAGTTGGGAGGATGTTACAGTGAGGTGATAACTGTGCGTAAAGCTTCTTGAAGTTGTTGTACATCACAATCTTCGTTCATCCAAACGTAGTTCATTTCCCGCCAAAGTGGTTTTTGCAACCAAATGCATTGGACTGAAAAAATTGTCTTGAGAAAGACTACCCACGATAGTCGAAGGGTTGGTATATTGCATCTACCAATAACGCTGTGTTACTAACATTCTATCATACACAATTTTTAGTACTGACTTTGTCACAATAGAAAGGTAACTCATAATTTTATCACGTGAGAATGGATAACTTTTAATTCGCCTAAATATATCAGTGTATTTCACTAACAACGCTTCAACCATTCTGGAATAGGCTCCCCAACATACTTCAGTATGCATGCTCAGTGAAGATCTTGGTATTTGTAAGTCCTCCAAGTACACGATCAGAATGCTGAACGTGACTCATGAGCACGCTTCTACGGGTCAGTTTTATTGCTTTTAATATTGTCCTTTCCACTTTTATGTGAATTACTAGCCTAAATTAATTCACTAAACGTTCTGCCTCTTAATATAACTTGGTAACAAAAGCTCCTCCGCTTATTCTTTTTTTATTTAAAATCTAGTACATTGTTCGTTTCAGAGATGCTTAGACAATAAGATGTACGAAACAAAGAGTTGATTTGTTTTGTCACGAATTATCTGCAACAGCATAAAACGAACCCTTGCAAATAAACTTAAAGCAATCGCATTCTCAGAGCATATCATGTTTTACTCACGGATTTGATTATTTGATGGCAAATTTGCTCTGAATAATACTGTTTATTTGCCGTGGTGTAATATTTTCTATTACCAACGGTAAGTGTTGTTGTATTTCGCTATTCGCTCCCTTGCAGCATGGCGAAACATGCGAGATGAAATTCTTCATGAATTCATTTAAATTCCAAGATGGGAATCATTTCGTTGGTTGTCCGCTAAAAACATGCTGATGTCAGTCTCGATTGATTATGACATCACGATTATTTAACTACGTGGGTGGACAACTGCTTTGGAAACAATTTAGATGTTTTCGTATTGTTGATATCATGAAATAACGCACCACGTAATATGAACGCTGAACTGGGGATTAAGAAATACTGTACGCTGTTTGAACGTTGTTAGGAATCATGAGCAGAGCATGAGCACCGCACCCGAATTGGGACGCGAACCCGGTGCAAAGGATTTTGAGTCAAACCCCGTAGCCATTAGGGTACCGGGCAGGCTTTCAAAGGTTTGTTTAACTTCACCACATGATGATGCCGCACATATCCGTCAGTGATTTTCACGGCCACGGGTCTTTTGCGCACACCAGTCGATGCCAACTCATAGATGACTTCTATGCAGGTAGCCAACATACCACGAAGGCCTTGAGGAATCAGATCGAACTGTTTCTGGTTGAATCTGTTTTTCTTAGGGCTGGGTCACCGGTGAAAAAGAACATCTTATCTAAACAGATAGAAAAATCCCCAGTTCAGCTGCAACCCACTGCGAACAAATTCACTCTTGAAGGCAATTACCGCTGTATTATTTTTCGATAGCCTATTTAAAAACCAAGCAGTTTCCAAACCATGTCCCTGGAATGCCAGGAGAATTGGAGAGTTCATACCAAATTTCGACTTCGTGGCTGGGCTACAGTTCAAATCGTGTGCCTTAACATACGTGGAGTTGCATCAAGGGATTAGAAGCTTTGTGCTGTGCGAAAAGCTGTGATGTTTTTTGCAAGCAGTTATGTAGCGAGAGGTCAATATAGGACAAAATTATACTTGCAAATTCCGAAAAAATATCAATCATTTCGTCAGAAAAGGAGAAAGAATTTTTGAGGTTTGACTGGAGATTTTGAGACCACTTTTTAGCAGCCTGATTCTTACACTGCTAAATCGAGGAAGGTCAGTGGAGAAAAATATGAATGGTTCTGAGAGGAGACTATTTAACAGTGCATCTGTGATTGACTTACGCAAGCAAAACTAGAAGAAATTATTCACTTGGATGAAGAGATATAGTTTGCTGATTATAAATTTAATATTTGTGCACATATATGTCAAACACACATAAAGGCACTGATGCAGATCATCAGTTTCTGTTGGGTCTGTTCACTGTAGAAGAAGAGGAACGGCTATGAAAAGAGGTATATAAACAAAATATGCTCTCTGCCTCCAGTAGTTGAAACCATGGGGCCGTAATCTGACTGACCACTTCCGTTTCCCGCGAAGGCTATGCATGGTTTTTATAAGGGCTTAATCTAACAAACGTCCCTTGGTACCCAAACAACCATTCTAACAACACAAAGATTGACTTGTTTTCCTGTAAAAGAAAACAGAAAGTCTGCACTAGGTCAAAAAAATTTGATCGATTTCTGGTTCTTCTGAAGCAACTCGAAGAACCAGCCTTTTGTTAATGAGGGCTAAAAGCTGGAGATTCGATTCAGGCTCGTATGGTTGACATGTCGATGCTTTCTGCTCGGACAGACTTCCCATTTCATATAATTTCAGTACTCTGGTGCTATCTCAAAGCAGTTGAGCATTCATAGCAGTTAGGATGAAGGCGAAAGATCTAAAATACTTGCAGAAAAAAGGCGTTTTTACACATCCCTATCACATGGTTAGGAATACAGGCAGCCGTTGTTATACTATTGTAGGGGTAACTTCGAGGGTGCTTGTAAATCCTTTGTTATGAGTTATGAATAACCAATAAACCAATACCTTGTGGCGTCAGAACAGTCTTATCTTACTTAGTATTAAGACAGATATATGTTGTCGCTCACTCATTCAAATGGACAAAAGAAATGACCAAATGTCTACAGTTTGATAAAACAAAACGGGAAACGGATGCAGTGACTGATTGTTATTAAAAACCAAAGGGCATTTATTTAGTTCTGTATTGGCCTTCATCTGGCGTAATAAACTGATGACGTTGGAAACGGTGTGGAGTTCCAGAGGACGTGGTAGAACGGAGCAGCATATCAATAATGTTGGTGAACTTTTGAAACTGGTCACTACTGACTCGCCGTTATAAGCGTTTTGGAGGTTTCTAGAATAAAACTCATCATCAATGAACGACAGGAACTGGAGTTGGTCTTTGATTGCAATGAATGACTGACTAAGTGAAATTGCAAGTTACAGTTGTTCTGTACAGTGGTTAGGAAATCGTTGATTTGGGACTTTTGACTCAGAAACATTTGAAACACTACTGGAAAAAATGATACATACACCCCTGTAGACCTGACCAATCAGAGGAGCGGAGGGCTATGTGAATATCTCAGAGTTATCCCACCTCCTGGCTCACCAAAAAGATAAATCTAATTGGGGCAGTGCCAGAAAATGAGTGCGGTTTACGTCCGGGGATCAAATAATTACGAACCCATTGAGTTTATAATCACGGGCTTCATATGATCCACGTGTGTAGATCATCTTAAGGGTGACAGTCACTAGCTTAGTGTGTAAATGTTTAAATGGGATGAAAACATGCAACTAGGGCTGAATGTCTGCTGGATAAAGTTTGTGATTCTGATTTATGAGTGGAAGATTATGAGCGATTTTCATGCGAAAAACAATTATGTGATAAAGCTGCAAGATGATTAATCCCTCCGTAGTTTTCAGTAATTTATTTATATCATCACTATCCATTTAGGAGGCTAATATCCAATCAATGATTGGTCTTAATTTGTGGACACTTGGTATGACAAGTTTGTACTGTATTCGATTTTCTGTTTTGCAAAATTCGGGAGTTATCCACTTTTCCTCAAGGATTTTTTTCTGATTTGTCACTGTCCTTTTGCTCCAGGTAAAAGAATCGGTTTCATTATTTCTAAACCCTTAATACACCCAGTCATCCGTGTTCACAAAATATGCATCCACGGTCTTCCCTTCATAGTCATAGCGCTTATAATTCTCTGATTGAGCCGTTCTGGTTTTGCCAAATAAATAAATAATACGTGCGTCACTAGATGTCTAATTTAGTAACTACCCGTGCGTCTGTGATACAATCATTCAAAAACCAATGAGATTCGTGGAGACATCCGGTTGCTTAATCGCAAAATGGCGCCGTAATTTAGTCACATGCGCGGAATTTCTTAAAAACGAATGAGCGCTGTATTGTTACCACCCCCTTCGACAATGCGCCCGGTTGTCCGAGGATAAGCAGGTGTCTTCGTGAATTTTGAATTTTATTCCTCTATTGCTCAGCTGCAATAATTTATAATTTGTACCCATTTGGTCCTCTGTCTTTAGAGATCGAATACGAGGAGTGGAAATGATTGAAACTTAATGCATCAGACGCTCGGTTACCGCCGGTTACGAGATGAACGCAAGTCGTTTGGGTTCTGAAACTGATTACGGAACTGGACTTTCAATCGTGGTCCTCTTTTAACACCCATAAAGGTTTGCATTTCAGTGGAGATAAATTTATCTAAGGATTTCCAGGTATTCATAACGCTTTCCCAAATTATCATTGTCAAATAAAATTGTCTGATATGGGAAAAGGATTGGTACGGTAATTTATATTCCAGTGCCAAGCAATTAATGATACTAAGGAAGTAATTGATGTCATTCTTTTTGTCTCTGTTTTCAAAGGTGTTTTTGGACGGAACTCCGAACTAGTAATAAACAGACAAGGCTGTTATCCACAGACTGCGGTATTGACTTCTGGAACATCACCAGAAACCTCGGATACAATTCGCACCATGTTGCTTTACCAGTGCAAGGATTTGAGTTCATTGTTAGGACAGGCGGTCAATCTAGTTCAATAACGTTATTCGCAGATCACTCTTAGAGAAAGATTTATTTACAATAAAATAAATAAATAAATCGCTAGACGAATGTCCGTCATATGGGTAATCGATAAGTTGTCCTATCCTGACAGTGGTTAATTATTCGATTTCGATTAGTGCTAATCAGGTATCCTTTAGCCATTCACGAAAGGGATAATTTTGAGGTTGTCTTTCTATATTTATTGGTTGAATAGCTGTGGTCCCTAGATTTTACGTTGTTAACAAGAAAACTATGAAGATGGACTTTTTTACTTGTAAAAACCTATGCCAATCGTCGTTAAAGGGTGGAATAAAGGAAAATAATCGAAAGCTCATCACGTTAGTTCGCATTCCTTAAATCGACTAGGAAGGTTTTCATCATGACCGGCAAACTTTTGTGATGACTCCCTTTTTACCCCTGTTGGGCGATCCTTCGAAAGTTTTCCTTCGGAAATAAAAAAATGTAATCTCCCTTGAATGCGCATCAGGTCAAACACAAATGAGGTTTGAGGGACGGAAGTTGTCTTGGTCTTGAAGCAGGCAACTGTATTGCTAAAAGCCGTGTGCATTCGGTCGCCGATATAGGAATAAATGAATTTTTCTCGTCGGCTGACGTAACAGAACTTCCTTGGCTGCGTTCATCCACGGCAACCTTCAGTCTATTTTACGGCGTTGCGAGTTAACACTCTGCATTTACCGTGTTACTGTCGTAACTGACTCAAGACAGTAACAAATCTCTTTCCATTTAGTAATCTGTCCCTACCCTTATTGGTAATCGGCACTAAAAACCGCTCATCAAAAAGACACGGATTTACATGGAAATAAGTTGACTAAATCCATTTGTGTGCAAATTCCTTACATAATAAATCAGACTTTGATTATTTCCTCCCCCTCTCTTGAGAATATTTGCATGTTATGCTAAGGTGATGCAAAAGCCTCAGGTGTTGAGTTGGGTGTACAGCTTATTGTATTCTGACGAAGTCTTCATTTGACTACATGAATTTAATGGCCAAGCGTCTCAACTTTAATGATGCATTTTATCCACTCTGTCTATATATAATGCCCAGATATGTTAAGATGCATACAGTAGAGTCAGTCTCGAAAACGGAAGCACTTAAATTCTTAAAATCCGATTGCGTATCTGCGTCTTAGGTTACCTTGTTGACAATCTGCACAATTGCTTGCCATAGAAGAATCTGCAAGCGTTGTCGTCAAAGGCAAAGGATGATGTACTTCGGAAGTGTGTAGAGCTATTAACCACATGTCTCAGTTAACTTCTGTTTTGAAAGCTAATCAAGCGACATTCCGTCTTTCTTTAAATCCTTTTAAGCACAAATTAAACAAAAGAAAGTTAAATTCACCTCCTCGGCGTTCTTTAGACACCATGAGCATTTATTCGTCTCAGGAAACTCCATGGAACTGTCGAGATGCGATTGTTCTGATCAGCGATTCATTACGCACACACTAATTTATTTAGTTTGGCCAGTTACTACAAGCAATACACAGGGGTTTAATTAAGTGAGTGTGAAACAATGAAAATCAGCTATCTTAATTGGTTTTCGTTGTAGCGGACCTTTAAGTGGGTAGTTAACATATACACTTTTTATTTTGGTCTCTAGTAAAAATGCTGTACTAATTGGTCATACCAATTGGTAGCCGGACATTTTCCGGTGGGGTTTATTAAAGCACACCAAAGTTGCGACAAGATTTGAACTGTGTATGGAATTCCGAAGTCAGGTCTTTATTCTTACATGCTACTTTGAAACTGTCCTGCAATATAGGTGACTGCTCGACTGATTTGGTCCTCGGCATAACTCTGCATGCAGTGGAAATTAATTTGGGGTTTGGAAACAGCAGAGAAATTTGTACCTCATTCCTTATTGTCTACACGAATAAGAAAGGCAGTTTGTCGTTATAAAACCATTTCCATAGTGTCCAGCCTTGTTGTGGTTCAAAATGACAGTTTCCATGCTGAAACTATCCACTGAATTTTACGCTTGAGTTTTAACTGGAATAAGACACGTGACGCACTGATAAATTTTTCATTTTTGATTTCTGAAAAATCAGAGCGGTGCCATAAATCATTCCACACCTCACAATGGTTCGCCCGTTGTCTGAAAACAAATTGATAGTTTCCTTCACCAAACCTCATTGTTTCGCTAACGGAATTACTTAGCAGTGTGTCCTGAACAACAGTTTTTGGACAGAATCAGTTGGTGCTGAAGGCGGAATATTTTGGCGTAGGACGTTCCTCTTCGTCGCTTGCGATGAATTTGTTTTCTGAATTCCAGGTAGTTAACTGACCAATAGGTAAAAGTGACCATTTGGTTCTCATACGATTCTAGTTTTGGTTGGGCGTTTTTATGTTGAATCTGCTATTCACAAAACAATACTGTCTCCAGTTTTTTGTAAAGTACTTATATGAAATATTTAGGTCAACTTAATAGAGATTGATAGTTAGAAGGTAAAGAACACCAGAAGTTTGTACAGCACACCGATGATAACGCCTATATTTGGCCCAGAAAACATGGGCATTTTGGTTTTGACAATGACTGAAACCGGGCCTCCTAGATTTTCATTATCCATTAAATGTGTACAGCATAAAATGCAGTCCTACAAATCTCTTTCTTCCTCCTTGATTACCAAATGCAGCCGCAGTTCAGGTTCAAGAGGCTAATGATCTCCCACGTGTACCAACATATATTCAAGCACTCTTTCTCTGCACAGATGAATTAGTTCAGCCGGGTTTTTATCACTGTTCAACTGACATGGTGATTTTGATTTGCAGATGAGATACAAAAATATGTCCGTATTTATTGTCTTAGAGTAAAGAAATCTGAAAGAGAAAGTGGAATTCTATGGATCCCTTATATCTAAACAGGCAAATGAGGAAGAGGCTGGGAGTTTTTCATTGACATCAAAATACGTATACCGCTGGTGAGACTGATTCCCAGGTACTTGGATGTGGTAACCCGTGTGCGGATTTCCAATTGAGCATAATCAGTTGCTTTCGATAGGCCCTAGATATAACTATATCTTTGAGCAACACAATAAACCGTGGAAACCTAGGTGCTAGTTTCGCTAATAGAGCTTTATTCCAGATGTGTTGGACCCGTATAAAATAAGAGGTTAATCGGATCAGAACAATTTATTCCCAAATTGGTGTCATCAGAGGCTAATCATGTTTTCCATCGATTTGGTGAATTAACGTTTGAAGATATTCCTTGGATATCGAGCATTTTTACGAAACCGTGTTTTATTCCATCTTCTTTTTCTAGCACCTAATACTTCCTCATTTATGGCACCGACAACAACTCCTGTCCGTTTTGTACCGTTCTGTTTACGGAGATTCACAATTACACAAAGTGCATTAATTTGCTAACGGCAAGCATTGTATTCACACTGACTCGAATGATCAGACCAATGAGATTTATCCACAAAACCAATAAAAATGGTTTGTGGGAGCAAATAGGCAACGCTTAATTTGATACTATTTGTTGAACATGTGGGCCACGTTCTAGGCCAACTATTGCAAAAAGAAGGACTTTTCTTCTCTTTGGTCGTTAGCTATTTCTTCTTTTAAGCTATAAATTGATGGTTGGATTAATAATTTACAACTTTTCTGCGTTTGCATTTGTGTGTGAGTCTTCGATTTGGTCTTTATTGCATCCAGCGTCGGCTAACTAGTGACATTTATCCACTAAGCCGCGGCGGTAATTCCGCACAAGAGCAAATACCGGGTATTTCCAGTGCAACACTTCGACCGTTTCCGAAGAAAGTTTAGGTTTTGCATTTATATTGACTTTACGTTTCTTGAGATGCGAATAATTTAAAACAGTTTGCAAACATTGTGGGAATTACGTGTAATAGTGGATTCCGATAGGAGTGCAGAGTGATTTCTTTTGTCATGTAGAAGCTAATAACAGACGTATTTCCACTGCTGTGGACAGACATTGTGTCGACCGAAAAGTGATACGGTAAGCCATTTGAAAGCCAACGGTTTAGTTGAGTGCATATTTCATTAATTTTGTTCCGTAAATTTCTCGCCCTAAATCGATAGCTTATCGGCTGTACAGGTAAACTGGATTTTCAAAGTCGAAACGTATAAGTCTGTCGTGAATAGGTATTTCTTCGACACTGACGTATTGTCATTGCATTTGAAACCACGAATCAATTTGTTATTGACCGGATGACCCCCGAAGAACAAATTATGCATCCGGCATGTGTGTGTACTTGTCAAATTGCCTACGTATTCGGGCCTTCGGGTCCGCAACGTTGGGAAAATGTGCATCTCTGTTGGGACTATCTGGCAAAGAACTGCCACTCCCAGTTCATGGATTTTACGCTGCGTAGACTTCCAGTTTGTTGCTTAGATACTCGTGCATATCGGCAGCTTGCTTGCAAAGAATTGCAACAGTTCATCCATGTTTTTCTTTGCAAAGGAGCAACAGTGTTTTAAGATGATATTTTTTGCCTTTAGTGAAAAAATGTTTGCCATTTTTCTCAAAACATCGCTGCCGTTTTCTGTGATAAATTTGTAACATGCTGCATTTAGGCCGCATATTATTTGGCAATCGGCTGTGTCATGCAATAAGCAAACGCAACCAGAAAACTTAGTCCATCGTTTGTCAGCTGCATACATTTGACTGTTCTGTCATATGGTATGCAGTTTTATTCACGGAAATCACAAGCAACTTGACAGACTGATTTCGCCAGCAATGTTTCGCATCGACATTGAGCAGGACTTTGGGTCTGCCAGAACCTCATGAAGCTAAACGTCTCTTCCGGATGAGTCGGGACACGGTTTGCCAAAATCTGCAACAGCAACAACCGGATTGTCAGCTTTCCGTACACATCCCTTCATCTTGTTACAGAAGTAGCCTGCAAAATTCACAATTCAAAACACTATTATTTCAAAGATAGGGCCAGAATAATTTGCACTTACTACACATCTTTTGGCCAAGTAAAATACTAGTGAACTGTCTGTACTGGGAAAATTTATTTTTCATGCACTCCCAATCCTCGAATATGGTTAGCTTTGATTTTATTCCTGTTGAAAAAAATTGTCTGTGATCAGCGACGTTTTTGTCGGCTGAAATTTACATTTAAATGCCAGGATTTGTTGACCTATGAATATCAGATACGCGTAACGTAATCACCACAATCGTGTCCAACAAATTTGCGGGCCGTCAAAGAAATACTGTCAGCTTTTAAAATTGAAGGCATCACTGTTAAGTTACGCTGGATATGCGGAAGTAAAACTCCCCGTAAATAGAATTGTCCTCGTGTACTCTGACTCCTTTGACCTGCTGGTTTGCACGACAGTTGATGGGCCCGTGCAAAGATGTGCCTAAGATGTGCCTAAGATACACATTCGAAGACCAGCCGTGGAGCAGTCGCATACTGTAAGTAGGGGCCAAAATAAAGTATTTATCACATCAGTTATTGGTTTTTACATGTTTTGAAATGAAGTTAGCTTTGGTTCTTTGGCATTTGTCGTTAATAGTTTTTGATAGCGAACTATTTATGTGACATTTTCAACTTCGCACTTCGATTATTTACTAATAACTGCTCTAATCAGTATGTGTAAAAACCAACTGATCAACTACTTTTGGCTCGATCACACGAAGAATTCATAGCATCACAATTTTCGCAGTGAAACGGTTATCTTTAAATTTTAAAGGACCTCTTAGATTTACCTGTTAAGCAGTTTTTTGTTTATACCTCCTTTGTTCTTTCAGCGATTGCCTCTGGGTGTAATTTTATGTAGATGATATCCAACAGAATGACTAATAATCTTTGTAGACAAGTATCAAAAGTGATTTATTTCAAAATTGCGTGTAAGATGCGGAACATGGAGTTACAGAGTATGGCTAACGCGATCGGTCCTGGGTTTTCTCTTTGCGGTAGCATTCTCCGACTTTTGTTTACTCTGAACCATTACGTCAGCAGAATTTGAACAACGACGACAACAACAATAGCAAAAAGTTGCAACGACAAAAATGACGAAAGTAACTACAGCCAAAGGGCTCATTAAAATTGTGCTGCACCATGCTAAGACACCTTTCAGCAGAGAATCACACGGACAAGCACACTAACTAAAGCACATACCCGTTGTGATACCCCGCTCGCGTTCCCCCAAAAGATTTGGGCGTAAAAACGCGTATCTGTGTACCTATTTACTAAACATCATTCTTTAAAATCGATCCGTTTTCACCAAACTACAGTGAATGGAACAGTTGAGAGAGTAACAAACAAAATCAGGCTAATTATGGATTCTTCAACACTATCGGTAAGTTTGCTCGTGAACGCATGCACGAGATTGTGTACGTGTATGTGAATCCAACACGCGAGTGTGCAAATTCTTTGGAGCGATAATGCCTGCACGCACTTGTGCGTACACTAATGTAATGTCATGGTATTTGATACCCTTCTCGCCGTGACTGGCGCACACGGAGGGATTTACCGGGTAATGTGTTAGAACTATGCGGACAGGAACAGCACATGAACCGCACACTGACATGTACGCATGCGAAGCTTAAAATTCAGGTGCAAAAATAACAATTGACTTGGTTGTCTGCATGAAATCAAACAACCGTTAACTAACAAGTAAACAAACAAACGAACTAGATTAGCATCACACTAATCAGATTCACGGCGCACACAGACGCATGAACATACGCGCACAGACTTCACACACAAAATGCATTCTGTGTCCAGGACGTTTCAGCGACAGTGAACCAGTGATTTAGACAGATATCATGAAATTGCACATCATTCCGATTTGCAAATTCTGTCATAGGCGAACGTTTCGTGCTTGTTCCCGAACACGAATATACGGAAAGACGCACACACAAGCACACACACACAAGTAGATGGGCATTTGTTGAATTTAACCAATTAACGGTAATATCTCGTGCGACGTTAGCTGGCATCAAAATTTCCGCAGGGGGAGAAAAATACATCCTGACATGTTATTCCCAACAATATAAATGCAGTTACAATGTTTTTGGAATAATTCACTAGAGTATGCAATTTGATTTCAGTTTATAAAATTCATTTTCGTATGGTCCATCAATTGAATGTGGATTCGTCGAATTTCCCCAGTAGATAACGTGATGAAGAGAGCGGTTGGCCACCTCGAAGGGATTGGTTGGTCGCCTCAATTTTTTCATATTTGCACTGGCATTTCTTATTTTTTAATAACGGCGGGTGCACCCTAATCACCATATCTCGATATGTTTAGGCTACTGAAACTAGGTTTATTTACCCTTGCGTTGGCCCCAATAAAATTTTAATTGTGACTTTTTCTATACTCAGTCTGCCCAGTCGTTGCAGACTGCATAAAAATATTAACAAATTGTGTCTAATTTAATCAAATTTGTGATTTACAAATTGCCATTGCGCCAGGTTTAAATTCGTTCTATCAGAATTTGATGATATTGCAGAGCAATTCTATAACCACCATATGAAGCTGCAGGTGACATTGGAATGCATCTTTAAACAGTCAGTGTCACTGCAGTTTTTGAGGGTCCCATGTCATTATTTCTTAATAACACAAACTTTTAATTACATTTGTGTACAATAGCGCTACAACCTACCAGAGGATGTTAATTACGCATTTTTTTCAACATCTGATAACCCCTGCTCGTGGTGAGTCACAATCCAGCTGCCAAAGTCCGAAGATTCCACTGAGGTCATTTCGTTTTTGAATCTCTGCAGTAGCATATTGCCACCAAACCAAAATGAAGCTTGCATGATTTCGGACGGGATCCACGCACAGGCTGCGGCACAATTGGGCCACAATTTAGCTTTTTGCAAAGAAATGCATTGAAAAATGTAATCTAGAAAGTGTGTGAATATTTCGAAAGTTCCTCTTCGTAAATTTCGCTAATATAGCATGACCTGAATAAAGTTTCGCTACGTTTCACAACGGATGATCTGAAGGATGCTTAACGGTCGTTATACTTTGCTAGATATGCATCAGTACATAAAAAATCTGCAAATCTACCCGTGATGGAATGAGACGAAGGATAAAAGTAATCTTGCCAATCTATAGGGGAACTAAAGAAGTTGTCTGGAGTCATTTAGTCTCCCTATCAGAGAACAATAAAAGTTCCTGTTTCAAGTTTTTCAGAATTCTTTGTTTCGCTTTGCACATCAGAACATAAAGTTTCACTGAAATCGCATTCGTTTTCAACACCCAATTCATGAAAAAACCGTGTGCGTTTCGGATATATATTTATCGAGCATAAAACAGCGAAAAATGATGGTTTTGTTAATAGGGCGCAAAGCCAAATGTCTATACTTTTGTCATTATTCTACGATACGCAGTGCACGAAATACTGGGTCAGCTTATATTATCGTAAGGTATTCCAGCTGGATTTCTTGAACAATTTTCCTGAAAGTTAGGAAAACAGGGAAACAGACAAGTTCGCAGCCCGCAAACAACGTAGACGGAACACATACTAAAATGAGATGGAACGGTTCTGCGTTGCACGCAGTGTTCCACATGCAAACGTAAATCAAGACGACATTTGGAAATGATTCAATTTGTTGTCTTTGCCTTTTTACTGAGGCTGTCAGTATTTTTTAAATAAAATACTGCTGAGTTGAACGTGTGTACTTTATTTTACTTCCTTTTTCCTGACGGGGAATAGCCACTAGAAGTGTGAAGTCGTGCTTCCTAAATTTTTGGTCACAAACATTATCCTGATGACACGAATCCCATGATCACTGTTGGACGTTAATCAAGTGAAAATGAAATAATGTGTGCTACAACAAGATTTGCAGCGTTTTCTACTCGCGCTGTGTTATGTCTGAGTTCTGTGATGAACTTTGAGGTTCATTGCCGTCGCTTCGTTGAAGAAAATCACTACACTAATAATAAAAAATGTCCTGTTTTTATTAAGCCCCGATCACGGGGGAAAAATAAGCGAAACGTATGTAAGGAGCTTTTATTTTTCCTTTGAAAGTGTTCTGATTTATTCCCCCGCCGGATATTCACTGCTCCTTGAGAACTGATTAGGTTTTTGCAAACCATTCAATTTTTATCTATTCTGCAGCAATAAGAACTCAGTTTTCTATTTGATTATCAACGAAGAACGCTCTTCCATTGATGTTAAAATAACATTCATTTTATCCGGACCAAACGACGTTCATTTTACTTTGTAATTAACGGCGTGGTCTACTTGGAGAAATTACCTTCCGGTCTTCTTGGTTCAGGTGCTATTTGACAACATCAGACGACGAAATTCATCAGTGAAAAATCAAGATCACAAACGCACAAAAACATTGAAGTCGCTTAGATTTTTACTATATTTTAGTTTACACAATCTACCTTCTTGGCCAGGCAGACCGCCGTTCGGACTCCACATTTCATGCGAAAATTCTCAGATCATTCTCTCAGCTTCACACTGAGGGAGTTTCAGACTTGTGTTTCGCTTTTGTTAGAACTCATCATTGGCGCTTATCCTCCATCGCACCCAGGGTTTGAACTCAGGCTTCGCAACCGGCAAGCGTGGTTTACCCCGTGGCCCAAGTTTCCATCCAGGCTAGTCAGAATTATCGAGTTAAGTTTGTTCAGATGTTACCCTCAATGACAGCCAGCAATGCCCGGCAGTGTCGAAAGGAGGCACGGCACATATCCCGTTAACTTCAGTCGAACCCGCTTCGACGAGTCAGTTCTTATCCACATGTTCTAGCTGGCACAAGTTCACGATTGCGCTATATTTGAAGGTATCATCGACTGTGATGTCCAACTTAATGTCTAATTACGTAAAAACATTCGCAGGCTTTTTGTGTCAATCTCCATTCATTCCTGTTTCTGGTCATCATCACTAAATATTTTCTAACGCAGGAGATTTTTATGCAGTAATGACTGCGCGCTTAGTGCCTCCACATCATGGTAGCTCCTTTGTTTTCAAAATTGTGATGAATGAATTTACGCAATCAGTTTAATCATTGATTGGCTTTTTGCACAAATGGAAAATTCAATACACTTCAGACTGCAAAACGATGAGGTTTAATTATGGACAAAACACACTTAGTCCTCATCACAGGTCACTGAATGCAGAACGACATAAAAACCCATAACCGTTTGCCAAAAGTGTCTTATCGCATTCACAAATTTATTTCAAAAGAAAATTTTATCCTCCAGAGTACTGTGATCGGGAGGAATTTATCTTTGTATTGGACCATGCAGACAAACTAACGAATGGAAATCTTTGCATAACATTCAAAAATGCAGACGTATCATAGTAACAAGCTCGCAATCGGTAACGTATCTGGAATCATTTGCTTTAAAACGTTTCTGACATGCACACATTTACAAATATCTGTTTCTGAACATACTTTACCGTGTATGATAGTTTCGATCTACTGCAAAAACATATTGCATTGATTGTTGTCAGTCGTTTAACTGAATCGCCCAATTGTTGTGCGTTTGTGAAATATGGGTCGCCCAGCTGAATTGTGTTTTAATTGCGGGCCAGAATGACAAGCCAATGAGGATGTTGCTCATTTTAGTTTTGTAAAGAATACACGTCTCACTGTACAGTCAGCTGTTAAATTGTTGGCTTGCATTAAGCGGGTACTTTTTGGTTCACTAAGCCACCTGTCTCGAAAGATGGCTGATAGCCAGTCGCGAAAATAACGCGGTCAAGTGTAACATTTTTTTCTGTTTAATACTTTACTTTTTTGTTCATCATGCGGTCTTTGCCGCCTGGCTGCGGGTTGATGAAACTACCATATCGTCAAATTATTATAACAAACATGAACAAATAGCAAGTGTGTCATTTACTTAGGTTTGTTTTACCAGTTTAAGTCTGTTGATCAATTTTCAAGTGCTTTTTTCTTTCCTAGGTCATACCACAATACAAGTTATGCCCAAGAAAAGACTTTTCTGGGCCGGATACATTTGCAGTGGAAGACGGTAAATGTATTTTGACACGACGTTTTTATCACACGTCAATAAATGGAACACACGTAAATGTCTCTGGAGTTGTATCGATTCGCTGTTTTACAAGAAGACATTTTTCCCAACAGATAATTTAGTGCAAGATGATGTTTACGCGAGAACACAAACCGAACTTAAAACTGTAAGACAGTTCCGAAATACAATGAGTTCAAGAGATTTTCGACAAACGCAAGAACACTTACTCTACAACTTGATAACTAGCCCCGCTCAATCCACAATCTGAGGAACGTAAAATATTCCCATTCAAAACCGTCCGTTTGTCTATCTTTCCCGACGATTAAGTCTATATGTTAGTATATGTTAATAAACTGAATACCCTCACCTTCCATTTATTACTTTACTAATATTTCCTCATTTGTGCCAAGCATTTTTTATTCTTACATATTGTTATACGTCTGCATTCTTATCGTATGTATATAATTAATCAAAATTTCACAATTTTGCAATATCACCATGTAGCCACGTGAACTATTTTTGCATCCGCAACAGATTTTTCTACTTTTACTGACTGAACTTGGATTCCATTATTTTACTGTTCCATATTTAGTAGCCGTACGAGTAAAAATAACCTCAACAGTCAAATTTTTCCAGATCCCGTACTTATATGTGTGTCAAAACCTTATTATAACGACAGTAACTACAGATTTTGCAGAAAACTGTTATGGAATAGTTATGAAAAAATTGAAAATTGGGCGGAATTCCTTCAGGAGCTATGGACGTGATATGCAATCGTTGGCAAACTCAAATCCATTTGTGATCTCCTTGATTAACATCATTAAGAAATATGATAACATTTACAAATCGTGAAACTCATTCCAACTGAATAGGAATGCAACGTGGTTTCGCCATATATATTTCGGACACAATTGCACACAAAGCGTTTCGCACTCAAAGTAGATGATATCCACTAAAGGAATAGTGTACAAGAATTTTGTATTCACAAATGTGTCTCTGGTGCAGAAAATCCAGTTTACTTCATTTGATTTCAGGAAACAATCCTTTGTGTTCAGTGCTGGGAACAGTTGCTTACAAACTGCACGAATACTCATCGACAGCTATAAAACGCAATTAAAAATGATTAATGCAGCTACCTTTTCGTAAGATTATTCTAAGCAGACCGTTTTCAATTAACAGTCAGGTAAACCAATAAAACGACTTGTTCTATGCTGGAATACCAGTCTCATTGGAAAACACACCAAAAGGTTAACATTTTCTTTTAAAATCGATCAAATAACCTGTTTGGATTCCATTATTGTATTTCGTTGGTCACAGGCAGTTCACCAAAATTAAGAATTTTCAGCCGTCTAATGAAAACTCAGTAGAACCAACCTTTTCATGAGCATCCCCAGTAAGGGATTGAACAGTTGAAAAATGGCACTTCTTTTTGTTCATTGGATACCGAATAACGGTGCATTGATCGGTCAAGATTGTACGAACGATATCAAGGCTGAATGAGGAGCGTTTTCTTCTAATTACCACGCTGATTCGACTCGGGTTCACCCTGTTATTTAGACGGTTTTTCGCAGTAGTCTAAGGAAAAATAAGTTCACAATTGTTATTTGAACGCTTAAAATTCCTTCTTTATTGCATGCACTTCTTCGGTCACTTTTCAAGATGCACTGAATCAAAATGATTGCCAACAATACCGCACAGGATTCACTCGTGTGATCACAGCGATGTTTGGTGCGAACCGAAAAGAGCGCGAAGTAGTAGTAGTACAATAGCTTCCAAAGAATTTCCAGAAAACTAACTTCGCCACCCTCGTTCCAAGCGCTTGGTTATGCAACAAGTGAACCTGGTGTGAATGTGTGACACGTGCTGTTAATATACCACTAAGTTTGAAACAATTTGGATTGATATCCATTCAAATCCGCCGGTGGAATATGTTTACACGCCGGAATTTTGAGATGAAATTCGCTCGAAGAATGATTTTAACTGGTACGGACTACGAGTGGTGTGGCTCTATTTTCATATACCCACTGTTTGCTCTACGTTAAACAAAATTCCGCAGAACATCCCTCACTCGACACGACGGACTTTGGGTATTGGTCAGATATGTCGAAAAAGATACCGCAAAAAAAAGCTTGAAGACGAATTTTAATTAGCCACATTGATTGAAAGTTCGCCAAGACTACTTCATTAAACCAAATATGGTCAGTCAGGACTAACAGATCTTCGTGAAGAAAAACATGGTAAAAATTGCGTGTTTCTGACATGATAGGATTTCGTGAGCACATATCCATGTGGCCGGAGCACACATGCAAGACACAGTGCGCATTCTTCTTTGGTTACGCTCTTTTTGTGCAGCTCCTCATCAGAATTTAGCAATCCGGTTAAAACGCCGAGGTATTAAATATGGTAAAGATCAACTAATGGGTGATAAATCCAGGTGACATTTTATGACGAAAACATTGCGTTTTATGAATTACGGAGGGAAAATAGGGTCAAATGGGTGTGTTTGTTTTACGGTCCGCAAACTAACTGATGAAACATGATATATCGCGGTCCGTGAAATCCGAGAACCAAAATGGCCTCCAAAAACAACCGTGTACTTTCTATCTAATCTTAAAAAACACAGACCGGTTTAGGTCACTTGATATGTAAGAGTTTACTTGTTACTTGTTACTTGCCGATACCGCTTCGATATTCGATATGATATACGAAAGCCAATTAACGAAGGATGTCTGAGGCAGGTAAGCAAATCTAATTATTTTCAATAATGCATAACCACTGCATGTATGCGACGGCATTATCCTGTGAAATATTAACCATTCTCTCTATTAATTGTTTGATGTTGCCCGCAAAAGATTCAAAATTGAAGTCAACGGATATCGTGGCGCGTCACCGACCACTGTAATATATCGTAAATGAAGCAAAATACCTTTGTAAAGTTGATGATTTTCTTAGTTTAAAAAGTTAATACTTTGCAAGCGAGACGTATAATCCAAAGAAGCTATATATATGTATATACGTACCTCACCAGTAGTGCGTAGATGAGCAAACAAAGGTTCCCGGAAGGACACGAAATGCGTCACGGTTAATGCTGCTCAGATTTTCTACTCACACAAAAATCCTTTTCTTATTTGATGATTGTATTTGAAAGCCCCAAATGCATTTTCAACTACGATTCGATGTATAAATACATATGTATATATATAAGCAGGAAGTAGTATCTGGATGCGTAAACAAAATTTGCCCGGGAGCACACGACCGGTTTGGCGGTTATTGTCGCTCGTCAGGTATGCGTACCCGATGCTCTCTTGTCCAAACATCCACATACTTGTACACTCCGAATTGATTGATATTTCTCACCAGAATCGAATCTGTAGCAACAGGAGTGTGCATGGAAGCTCTTCGTCGAAGAGTGGACAGAAGAATCACAACTGTGATTCGTTGATAATTGTTTGTCAGTTGGGCTGAGCCAACCTTATATATATACGTATGCATACCAATACTGATAGCATCTATGTGGCAAGTTACAAAATTCAGTCGCAGAAGGAAACCCGAACTGTGGGCATAGATAAACTGAATTCCCATGACACAATGCTTTCTTCGGCAAAAGCTTCCAGTGATCAGTTGGTTATCCGGTCCAGTGAAATGCAATCGGTGATCCAAATAGTTATCAAACTTCAATAAAATAATGGTCCCCCATTCTTGTTTAAATACACCTTTGAAGAGATTACTTACCCGGTGCCGATCTATCTGAAATAAATCGCGGCTAATCTCAGCAAGCATGAAGCCAGATTAGATAAGATTGAAATTTTACCACCCGCCCAAAAGATCAGAATGGGTCCGTTCAGTATATTGGCTTGAAGATGTCCGTTCTTAGTTGAATAACTTGTATTCATAACCATGGTCATTTGCATTGATTGCAAGATTTCCCATCAGCATCCGTCCTTTTCTAATAATTTCTCATCACTGCCACACTGGTTACGATCTCTGCCACATACTTTCTTATGTTTGTCACACAGATATCCAGGCTCATTATGTGATTTCGCGTCCGTGTTTAAGAATCCTCCGTGTTTGAAATCGGTCCTCGTTATGGTTTCATCTGCTCAACAGTGTGTAGCGTCTTCCCGTCGAAATACTTGGATCTCGAAGCAGACTGACCTGATGTCTGATCTGAACCATTGAAGTAAAGGGACAGGCGGCCATCAGTAGCCCCCACATTTTCCAAGCATAAAACTGCTCCACAAAAATTGTGCTTAGCTGAATAGGGCAGAATTTAAATGCATGTAGCCCCAAGAGAACCTCAAAGTGTATATGCCTTGGATTGAGTGAGCTTCATTATGAACTCCGATTTTCTTCGCAAAAACCTGTAGGCAGTCAAATAATAGCAGGTGTACACGATTTAAGGCATAAGTTTCCATTTGAACGCTGACTGTTGAACACACACAGTGAACTGTAGGCTGTTGAATAATTTTGATTTCACGGTACGCATCAAATTCGAAAACTGAATTAAGTGTCCTGCGGCCTACTGTGATTCTGAACAAGCGAATAAAGTCAAACAGCCTGTAATGTGCGCTCTACTGTCGGATTGGTAACTTACACCACTGGTCACCATATGTCAAGCACTATCCCACCAATAATTTGGTTCTCATTTAAGCATTCATTTGCGCTGAGGATAGCAAATTATCAAAATTAACTGTTTTGTTTCCCGCAAGCGCAATGAGGTATGCTTAGCTTATAAAACTCGTTCACCCCAAAATATTTCACCTTAAACATTCCTTGGCATTTCAGTCAATAGGATCCCGCTATCGTTTTTACATTTCACTATATAACATAGATGTCGGTTCTGGGTACTGGTGTTAGTTAGGAATTTATTCAGATAATCAGGCTGCACCGTTGTTCATACAGGTCAAAATGAACCGAAGTACGGGATAGGTTTCAGCCCACGAAATTGCTCCATAACGGTTCCCTATCATCCGTTTACGACGAGATGTTGTTTAATAAAGTTTTACCGTAGTTCTTCCGAGCTCGGATTCGATACATTAGTCCTATCCCGCCCAGTTCAGTAGTATTGCATCGTATGATATGGATCGAGTTCATGCTATGCATTCTACCACCTGAATACGAATTCAAGCGGACTAGGAAGCAAAGGCGCTCGGAAAGCCTCAATCACAGTCGAGAGACAATGCGAGATAGAGAACTGGCGCACTGTTGCCTAGCGGCTATATTTAGTTTGAAATAAACATTAAGGAAACTATCGTTTTCACGTGAAATTTTATGCCAGGTCAGCTTCAACTTTCCATCTCGAAACCAGAAGCACCAGCACTTAGTTTTAATAAGATTCCCTTAAGAGACCTTTGATTTTTAATCGACTATCCTTGTGCATTTGAACGGTTGCAAGCAAATTTAGAATAGGATCAGCAACAAGCCTTTATCAAGCCCCAAGGGAAGGGAATTCGAAAACGACATTTAATACTAATTTTTCAGAAAAATAACTACAAAAGGAAAACTGTTTAAAAAAGGTCAATATTTGAGTGGTCTTTGAGTTTTGGTGTACGAAATTCTGTAAGATAAGCGATGTCAAATAAAGCTCATATCGATGAGACTCAGCACTCAGCAAGTTTCCCAAGAACCGAACTATTGCTAGCCAACTGTCAGTCCACAGAGATTGATAGAATAAATAAATTCATAAAGAGAATCACTGATACAGCCGAATCCATGAACAACGGAATACTCTAGCGGGTTGAAAACTCTCTTGCTCAGGTTACTTCAGGAACTGTAATCCGACCCACGTCCAACTTATGCTTTCTTAAGGCAACTGAAACAACCAATATCAAGTTTCCAGTTTCTTTTGTTGCCACCATAATGCCAGATTGATTTTTAATCCAGCCCCATAGACCCATGATTTTTTGTTCGAGAACGGTTGCTACAAGTGTAATGTGTACTATACAAAACACTGTTAATTAGATTTTGTAATTGGCATCCTGAATAGACAAATCCTACTTCAGCTCACGTTGTACGGACATTGTTCGCTGAAAAAGTACACTGAATGGATTATTCGTATAAAAGAGTTCTACTCTTAGTTTGTTCTGTGGGGATAATCGGGAAAAACATGTAAACTGAAGACGGTAAAATTGGTGGGGATGCGAAATGGTGCCACTGGTTACAAAGGTTGATGAAGGAGACTGTATGATCGACGGCTAATCCAAGAGCTGCAAAAGTCATCAGAAAGAACCTAAGCTTCTTTCTGATATTCCGTGACTGGAGCTTCAAGAATTACACGTAGAGCTTGTTTGACAAGCCGATCCATTCCCAAATCAAGTCGATTTTGCGTGGCTCACTCATTTGCAGCCGAAACACAAGCCAACCTATTGGAAAAGTGAGAATTTCCAGGTATGTTTTACTTTCCTCGTTTTATTGTGTGTTGTTTTTGTCACAAAAAAAGTCCGCTGATAAACCGAAGGTGGCTGAAGATTTTTGAAGTTAAGAAGGCAGCATAATTTTGCTTTTTTATCAAATCAGTTACTAAACTGTTTGTCTTTCCGCACCGCACCGTGATTGCGCCGTGGAAATCTGCTATTCACGTTTGAGAAAATCTGGAAATCTGGAACATGGAGACTTGACCAAACTGTGTTGAAAGGCTAGAGATTACCTTTTGTTGTTTGATGCGCAAAATTGAACTAGACTTATTTGACAGCAGGAATTATCCCGAGGGTTGATATTCTAAGCAGTGGTTTAACTCGTTTTGATGGGTCAAATAAGTCCAACTTTTTATTTATCAACGTCTCCGCGAACTTGATAATCTACATCTAACTATTGTTATGGAAAATGTAATCTGACTAATTTGAGGCTTGCTTCTTACAGTGAAATCATTTATCACGACGAATCTAAGTCCATCTGGAATCGTGAAAACAGTGTTAAGTCAATTTTCAGTCGGAAGCATGTCAGTAGGTGTAACTCTGCTCAAAGAAAAAAGTTATTAAACATTGGTCGTATATTGAATAAAAACTAAACAGAAGATTCCTTGAAAATTTACCTCTGAGTACATTGAGAAAATACAATTTGGCGAACAAGCTCGTTTTCAGTGATTCGTACTCATGCCATTACATCACTATATATATATATA